>JAYECN011196166.1:61475-84901 GCA_035222435.1 Microcambeva ribeirae
GGGGGAGGAGAGAGGGTTGTGTGTTTTTGTGTTGTCTTTTGTTTGTTTTTTGTTTTTTTGCCTTGGTGTTTGTAGATCTTTCCTTGTGGCCGAGCGCAGGCAGGCAGGCAGTTCTGCTGCATGTGTCACCTCCAGCACTGGAGGCGTGCGAGAACTCTCGGCGGCTCGAGAAGTGCTCAAGAACAACTCTGTTCAGGGCAGCCGCTGTGCTTGAGAGGAGAGCTCTGGTTCTTCTTGGCCCAAAGCAACAACTTGAAGCCATTAGCTCCCATTTTACAGTACATGGTCACCCACAGACTCTGAAATGCTTGATGCCTTAAACGCATGCAAAATAATGTGGTCACCTTCAAAATATGAAGTACTTTGTGCCTTGAATGTGTAGGAAAAAAAAAAAATGCTGCTTAATAGGTCCAGACTTATGCCTTACTATGAGAAGTGCTTATGCTGTGCAATTAAAGGCTTTTCAGGGAGCGTTCATCAAAGAGCGCCTTGCTAGATACTGCAGCAGGCTAGTGAGGAGTCAGCCCTGGGCTTGCCAGCCGTAGGCATGTCCCGACCTGTTCAAGTTTGGTGCTGGGAGGAGAGGGATGGAGAATTCAGCTCACTTCTGCAAGGCACGCAGAGACCCAGGAGGTCCAAAAAAGCAGCAATTCCGGCTCCCTGAGATGGGTATTCTGGTGCATTCATTGGTAGCAGGCTGAGATCTCGTATGCCTGTTATTTCAGAGGCTGGAAGGAGGCACCTGCTTGTTCCCAAGGGGCATGTGGATCAAGGGAGCTCAGCATTCAATTCCTTGGTTGTTAGCCTCTCCTGGGTGCGAGCATAAGGTTGGCTAAATGCTTCACAGAAGCCAGATGGAATTGGATCCTTTTAGAATCTCTGCTTTAGCCTCTGTAACTTCCTTCCCTGAACTTCCTTCCCTCTTTCTTACTAAACAGCTTTGTTTTTTTAATGATATCTGTATGGAAAATGTCAGGTAATACTTGGGCATTATGTAGGTAAGGCCTTTGTGAGTCCCTGTAATCACTGCGACTTCGTCTGCTAGCTTGAGTATGTGTTAGTTGCTCTCTTGCATTTAGCCTTGCTGGCATTTTTTTTTTTATGTATTACCTTATTCAGTCTGTTCACTTACTGGCTTCCAGGTATGTACATTTTCCAGCCCAAAAGTGAAAAGTTGGTGTGTAGGTGCATAACTCTGTGCATAGAGGTATGCTTGCACTGGGAAGGTAATTTCAGTTTACCTGTTATTGTTGGTTTATATGATCTGCTTTGTGTTCGTTTACCTGGGGATTGTGCTTAGAGTATGTTTATGTGCCTAACAAAAGGTGTTAGAGCTCCCATGTGGATGAAAGAGAAGAGAATCTGCAATAGGAATCAGAATTCTCAGGAAAGACAGCACTAACTCAAATATTTAAGAAGTGATTACTCAGAAAGACTCCCTGCTTAATATCCTCCAGCTGAGAAGTGACTATCAAAAAGCAAATCCTGCTTCAGGGAGCTGGAGCTGCAGAAACCTTTGTGCTACTTGTTTCAAGAAAACGGCGTTTATTCCACATCAGAGAATAACAAAGATTTCCTGTCCCGGTGGTTGGTCATAGATATTTTTTTCCACACAGTATTTCATGGAGTGTATATTTAAGTAATGGAATTTCTCCCTAATAATTTGGTGCTTTATGTAATTATGCCTGCAATTAAGTTATGTTGGATCTGTGGCACTATTTGTGGCATCAGAGTATAAAATTATGAACTCAAGGATTGTCACTTTGCTGGACAATCAGGAAGGAGAGAAGCTAAATTGTGGGGGAGAACAGTTTTAGCCAGATGTAAATCTTCAATATTAGCAGAAAAATTGAACAGCCTAGGTCAAATAAATTGACTTTTACATAAATATTATTCATGATGATATGAAAATGTTACATTTGACCTCCCTTCTAGTACTGTTTCTTTGCAACACAGTGGAGACTCAACCAAGGAGAGCAGTGCTTTGTATTTATGTTAAACCATAAAAACGTGGATTGAGGCAGCTCAAAATTTCCCACGTTGTTCTCGGGCTTTTTAGCCTTGACCTGGGTCAAGACTTTGTTTAGAGAAGTGAGAAGACTCTTAGATCTCCCAGAATCGATTGTACCTGCCATCTACCGAGACTGGCCTTTTCTGTAGTGTTTTCTCTCATGCTATACTACCGCACTGAACTTTAGTTACATATGAACTAGCAACGAAGTACAAATGCTGCCCACCTAAACTGTTTCCAAACCATGAAGCTAGTGCTGAAAAAGTCCATGTTCAAGACTTAAGTCCTCAGATATTAGTATGACAGAGGCTTTGGTGCTTCTGTAAGGGATTGCAGCAAAAAGGATGTCTGTTGGATAACTGTAGGGAAGTGAAGCCCTGACCATGACAGGGGTGCAGAAGCTGGATGGCTTAGGCTGAGACTCGAGGTGAGCGCTCGGTCCCTGGCGTGATTCGTATGGAGCTGCAGCCCCTCTCTTTCTTACTCATCTCCAGGTGCATTGTGGTGGCTGTGGTGGAACTGACTGCTAAAGAAAGCTGCAGTTTTGACCTCTTACTGTTCATGTCTTTTACATTTTGTTTTTCTTTGCTTTTAATGGGCCATAGCCAAGGTCTTCTCCCTGTGACTCATGTCCTTTCTTGTGCAAATTAGGACATTCCCCATTTCACTTCCTGAAAGCTTCAGTGCTGGGATCATGGAATATCCTTTTGCATACTCTTGGTTATCCGTCAAGCCTAATTTTTAGGTAATAGCCATCTGGCTTTCTATAAGAGGAGCTGGGTCCTTGCCTTCTTGCCCTGCCAGAACTTTTATCAACAAAATACTACGAGTCCTTACTGGATTTCCATGCTGTCTCTACTGCTGTGAAGTTTATTGCTAATCTGCTTTTATTTTTTCCTGAGAGCTCGCATACTCCCCTGCCCAAGACGGTGTATTTCCTTTGTGCCGAGTTGAGCCTGTTTTCCCCCAGCGTCATCCATTTGTCAAGTTAAAAAGTCCGTCAGTCGAACGTTGCCCTTTCTTTTCCCCAGCCCTCAGGAGCTGCAGAGCCCCGTCCCTGTCAGGACTGGGCTCAGCTCTCTTCTGCTTTTTGCACTGGAAAAATGTGTGCTCGTGCTCTGAGAAGAAGGCGTCCCAGATTTGTTTTACTTTGTCCCCTAGGACATCCCACAGATGCTGCTTTGATAAGCGTGTGCTGTTTTATTTGTTGTCCACTCCTCTGTCCTACATCTCAGGAATTCTGGGGAATGGGCTTTGTGCTGCCAGTTCGTAGTTATCAGCTTTTGAGTTTGTGTCATTTTTACTGCTCATTATTTTCATTTTGGGTATAGAATTACTATTTAAGTGCCCTTCTGAGGTTATTCCACTTTAAACTGAAGAGTCTGCCTACGTGCTGTTATTTCAGGCAAACACATTCCTTCCCTCGACAGAATAAAGACTGTCCAATTAACTTTTACAAATTTCTTTGGTGCTTTCCGTGTGCCTTGAAGGTAGTATTAACTTTTCATGTACCTAGGAAAAGAAAGTAGGCCGTTTCACCTACAATCGCTAATAATCTTTTACAACAGTTTTGAAGCATTTTACAAGTATTCTTTGAAGCTCGACTCAGTGTATTTTCAGCATGCTTCTGGGGAACAGATGAACACATTTGGGTTGTTGGTAAGATCTGTTGCATGTGCATTCAGTAGCTGAATTGCTTTTCCCTGTAACTTTCTGTGTGCAGTTTGATTCTCTTCATGGGGTGGCATCATCCGGTCACTTGAAGCCTGGTAGCTTTTTCTTGAACCTGCAGTCTTAAAATTGTATTTAGAATTTAGCCTGTAGGAAGTCTTTTTACCCCTATGGAAGCAGAGAAATAAAAGCTACTTGGCGTTGTGAAATATTATCACGAGCCCATTGGCAAACTATATTTGTCTCATCGTTTCCTGTAATTATGAATAAACAAGATGATTTGGGAAATTCCTCATGAAAGCCATTGGAATAGCTCTGACAGAGACCGTTTCACATCATGTCAGTTTTGCACACAGAATCTTTAGGGCAGCCTAACTCGTCCTGTTCTAGGCTGGATTCTTCTTGTGGTCTTTTGGCAACAATTTCATCATTTCAAAATCAGCTCTTTATGGAGGTGTTTTTAGACTGATAAATCTTCTACTTGGAGGCTATTTTCCAGGTATGTTCACTCTATTTAGAAGATGTGAAATTTCTTTGTGTAGAGAAAGGGTCTGATTTTTCTGTGGTTTGTCTGGATTTTGTGGAGCCCTACTCTGACTCCACTGACTTCAGTAGAAGACTCCTGCTCTACGTTGGCCTAAATTACAGGTGTTTTCCTTTAATTGCAAACAAACCAACCCCAAAACTAAATACACACACGCACGCACACACCTGTGTTTCAGGTTAGCCAAGAAGTTATGGCTGCCTGCACACAAAGGTCTATAAAAGGTGGATCTCTACAGATCCACACGTGCTCTAGCAGGGGTCCTGATTTGTTAGAGATCACCTTCCTCCACTGCTTGGTGCAATTCAGCTCTTCTCAGTGTAGCTCTGGAAGTGGATGCCCGACTGATACCCCTTCTGTAAATAAAGTGTATATCCATTTAAGCTAATGGACCTAATTGCCAATTTAGTCCTGTAAGCAGGAGGACAGAACTAGCCAGAACTCCAGATAAGGCTGTTGAGGGAATTGCTCAGAGAGGAAACACAGTACATGTGTGGTTGGTGTTCCTGAGGGTGGTCTGAAGATGCTTGGAGGAGCTCACCAGCTGACAGTATCACGTTAAGGACCGGCCTAGGGACAGCTGAGGAAAAGGATCCTGCCGTGGGTGACTTTGGCTTCTGAGGATTGTTTTACACATCGATAATGCTGCTGGCAAAAGACACTTGCTTTGCTTGCTTGAAGGTATTCGCTGAGTCACTTGTACACATAACTAGGCAAGGCACGTAAGATTATTATATATTCCGCATGTCTTTCTGCTTTGTGAAGAAGTGTGGGTAGAACAGCTAATTGGATCGAAGCTGGTAATCTTGGTTAATTATTTCAAACTCATTCTTTAGTCATAAAGTTTTCTTGTCACTGCACACTTCTGTGTGCCTTGGATTGGAAAAAAATCATTCGTGATAGAGCCCTGTGGGTCAAAGTGTCACATGTGCCAAGGGCTGCATCTAAAAATTACAAGAAAAATGTCCCAAAATGATGAATTTAGAGACCCGTCAGGCTGGTGTAGATCGGCAGTGGATTCAGATAATTGAATTTCAGGCAAGCTATTCCAACCCAAGGGTCAAATTATGAATAAATATAAGACAAAACTCACCATCTGGTGAACCATGCCTAATGTAACTGAATTAATTGTTCAGTGGATCTCAAAACCGGTTAAATAGCTTATCCATATTTCTCATAGCTTCTTGCTAAATGACACATTCAAAGCTCTTCCCTTCCTTCTCCCCCTCTAACCCTTTAACCCCTGAGTCATTTGCTGGTGGTGGGTGGTGTTGGCTCTGACAGTGTGTTGAGTATCTTGCTGGAATAAACAGGCTACTTCACCATGTTTTTTTTTTTTTCTTTTAACCAAAGAGGAGCTTACAGTGAATGGCTGACTTTAAAATATATGGGCCTGAAAATGCATCATTCTAATTCATTACAGTTATTATTTGCATGATGTTATTTACTTCTGGGTGATTCCACAGGCAACGTATATCTCTAGAATAGCTTCCTGTTCAAGCCATTATACACAAAAATGAAGAAAGCAGAGCTGGATGTTAAAGTGATCGTTTTAGTCTAGCTTTGTTTCAATGATTTTACATTTTTGTTGGTTGTAAAATTAGTGGCTTGTTTGCTTCCGACTTCTCTCACTTTAGCAGGCTGCTGGGCAGCTGCTAATCTTAGCAGGCTGAGAAAGCATTTTGATAGATAGCCCAGTCTGCATTTTTTTTTTAATGTGATTTCTGAGAAGGGACTGGGGAGGGCTGTTTGTTGTTGCTTTTTTATAGAGTAGTTTATGTATTTGTACAGGAAATAGGAAAAATGCATTTTTATAAATCTAGGAAATACATGTATTGATTAGACTCTTAAGACCAGCAGCCTTTTAGTCAGTAGGAGTTTGAACTTACTGGCAGGTCTCAGGAAAACTCTGGCATTTTGGTCCTTGTTGATCATAGCAGAATTGTGCAACCAATGTCAATAGAAATGATGAAGAATTGCAAGGCAGCTACAAAAAGTATTCATGTTTCCACATAATTTCTTCAGTGATTTCTAATGCATAGTTATCTAAGAAGAACTCTGACTATCAAATCTGAAGAACCTCAGCAAGTGTACCTCTATTTTTGTAGTTAGGATGTATTACTCTATCCTGACTCAACTCTGAGGGTGGTAAGGTTGTAGGGCAAATAAAAATGGTGACCAGCAGCTGTACTGGGGCAAATAAGAGAAAAAATAGGACTGAAATGAATAAAACTACATTCAGGTGCAGCTCACGGTTAGAACACACTGGGTTTCCAGTGCAGATTCTTCTGAAAGTTGCAGTGCATGTTGTGAAGCATATGGGATTTGGTGCCGTTTGCTGCTCTTGAATCCCTGCAGTGAGCACATGTGGCAGAACTGCCTTCAGTTAGGAAGAACACAGACCTTAGCCACGGGATCAAAGCCCTGGGGAGCTTAGTGGCTGTTAGTGGCATGACTGGGAGTGATAGCACCCCGAGGGAAATGGAGTCATGGAAATAGTCTCCCAGCTGGAGGCTGATCAATAATACTTGGCCAAGCTGCCTATAAAAGCTTTGAAAAGACACTTGTATCCAAACTAGCATCCTCTTCTGTAGGGACGAGAGAAGGAAATAGTGTAAAAACAGCCCCCTGTTCCCCAGGCCTCTGCGGCTCAATATCATTGCTAGTTGGAGCTATTGCTAATGCAGCTCCCACAGTCATTTGCCTTTGAAATCTGAAATCCTTTGTTTTGCGTGCGGCTTTCAAAGCCCTGAACTATCTAAAGGTGTATGTTTGGCTTTGAGAGAATCTGGTTCCTTAATCTCTTTTCATATTACAAGCTAGAAAGAACATAAAATGTCAAATAGCATCTGATTTTACTTGAAAATAAGAGTTTAGATACAAATACATATTTTATCTGTATTTATATAGAAAATGTGTGACATCAGTTAAAATGCAAGCCAATGTGTAAATAGCTTTTTACCCATTTTTATACCTGTGATGAGCCGTATTAGCTGGAGTCTGCAATAATTGCCGCTGTTCTTCTGAAAAACAGCGTGTATTTTCCAGTTCTCTGCCCTGTCTCCTCTCCTGCAGCTTACCTTCTCTCTTGCAGGGGTTCACCCTTCTAGCCCATGTGAGCCTTTCTCAGCTCAATTTTGCTGCAGAAGTGATCTCTCTGGAAGAGAAATGCGAGTTACGGTGCCAGCAAGTAGCACCCAAGCACACCATATTAAAATATGAACAAGCAGCAGCCATGTGTGGTTTCTGAAATGGATGTTGCTTTGTGACTTGGAATAGTTTGAAGTGCTGACACTCGAAGAAACTGTGTGCTTGTATTCTGGTTTGGTGCATTTAAAGAACCATAAATATTAATTACAAATTAATATTATTATTTACAGAATATTTCTTTTTTATAAGCTCCCTTTAATATGATTCTTGATTCTGTGTTGGATATGTTTTGAGTCACTAATGTTTTGTTCTTGTTCTCTTTTTCAGTTATACCAACAGAGTTGTTACCAATGGACTGAAGGCACAAGTTAATAACCCAGAATTGAAAGTCAGAGGACTAGACCCGCTCATCAGTAATTTAATTGATAAACTTCAGCACTTTAATCAAGTAAGTAAGTTTTGGAGATAAAAATATTTTATCATGGATCTGGTAACAGAGCTGAATATAAAGATTTTTATTGCTACTGCTTCTCATATTGTGTTTCCCAGGAATCATAGTCCTGAAATAATAGCCATGTAGGAGCCTTGGTATTAAGGGGCGCTGAAGACATTTCTGTGCACTTCTGTTCTGGGTTGTGAATTCTAGCAAGACAATATTCTTTCCCTGGAAGTTGCTCTATTCATAGTTGTTCTTTCATTCCTGTTGGTTAACTGTCCTACACGTAACATGGGCGATTCCTGAGCCCTCAGGGCATCAAGCTTGTCATGATTAGAGTCAGTCAGTGTGAAAGCCTTTTGGACTCTCATGGTATTCTTGTGTTGGAGGAATATACTACTAGCTTTCGCTGCTTCCTGTGGCATAAACAGATCCCAAAATTGAATAGATATCTAAGTGTGTGATAACAGAATCTTATACAGTGTTAAAAGTCAGGACAAAGTGCTCAGAGATGAATTGACTGTGCACAGCTGAGAACATTTCCTCAACAGACCTTGTTCTTAAGTCTTCCTTTCCAGAAAGGAAAGATAACCTACCAGTAAGTCTCTAGAAACACGCGCAGGCTATGTCTGTCATCTATTTGTGCTCCATCAGGTGCGCTGCAGGCCAAGTTGATGTGCAGCCTTTCAGAGCTAGGTGTGTGGCTCTGTACCAGCACTGCTTCAGCACACCTCTCTGGGAGTTTTTAAGGTAATGCCATTAACAGAGATTGATTTTCATTTAAGGCAGGTGTGTTGTCAACTTGAAAGAATGCTTTCACCAGTGTGGTCGGTCAGGTGTTTTTGCACATTAACCTACCTGTAACCAGTCACCTTTAAAGCATGGGGATAGAACACGGGGATAGAAATAGTCTCTAAGAAAAGGCCAAAAGATCAAAGTCCGCACATGCAGGAAGGAAAGCACCCTGCACGGCTAAAATGGCAGGAGGATTTGCTTAGTCAGGATGTGGGAGGTTATAAAGACTGTAGCTGTAGCTCAGAATCATGGTTTCATCTCTTATTTGCACCTGCAAAAGTACAATCCCACTCCACCTCTCAGCAGCAACAGGTGGTTAATTCATGACCTAACTATTAATTAGCATTTTTGTTAAATCTGTCCTGGCTCTAATATTCTGTGGGCTTCACTTCAGTGATCCTTTGTATCATCCTGCTTGATTTAACTTGCCGTGGGGGATTACAATAGAGAGTCTTGTGCAGTACTTAATATTAGAGTGAAATAAACATTATGTGGTCAGATTGATGAAAAGGATAATTCATTATTTATCATCCTCTGCATGTTGTCAAGTAGGTTGTTAATTTACTTTATAAATATTAGATATATCTATCTGTGTAATAGTCTTCTATAAACACTGACAAAAGGAAATGGTTAGAAACAGATTAAATTAAAAGTAGCTGTGTATTGAACATGCTATTTCTTTGTATCCTGTAGGAGAATAAAAATCTGAAGGGTCTCATCATAATGAACTGTTTACCTACTTTCTTAAGTTATGTACATTTAAAAAACTGCTTCAAAGAACACTTTTCAGTCAGTAGAATAAAATCTAATTCTTTCATTTCTCTTTGTATGAGACAGAAATGTTGCTTTCTGTTATTTCTAATTCTGCTTTAGGAGAGTATCATCCTTAAGTAAATGTAACTCCCATCAGATTGAGGTGCTTAGAAATAATGGATTCCAAGGGTGAAGGATTAAACAGAATACTGATTATTGCCCTAAGATGGTTTGTTCTTAAGCACTTGGAATAATATAAATTCCTTTGATCATAATTTTGGTAAGATTTCTTCAGAGATCAAAGCATCAAAGAAGTTGCTAAATATCTAAGGCTTTTGCATACAACATCAAACATATGTAGCTGTTTTTTGGTTCTTGAACTTTCATTTCAGTTGTGATGTTAATATACAAATAAAAACTGACACTGAAAAGCCGATTAAATCAGGATTTTAAAGTGTCATCAATAGAGTGTGTAGACTGTATAGAGGAAAAATTATACAGAATTGCATTACTCATTTTATGGACAAATTGATTTTTTATCAAGTTATTCTTTTTTGTGTACATGATGTGTAAGGAGGAATTTAAGCAGTTATAATGTGTTATCTATCTCCTTAAATATTTGGAATTTGCAATACCATTTGATGCAGCAGCATGACATTTTATATACAAAAGCAGTCCTGGAGACACAGGAAGCTTGAGAAACAGAGAACAAAGGAATGCCCAGAATATTCATCACAGACGGCTGAATGTGTGTAGGCCCGGTGATCCTGTATCCTGTAATACTGCTGTATACTGTTGTATCAGTCACCTGATACTGCTTAGTTACATAGAAGAAAAGGTAGGAGACATAGGTATTAGGAGTTTTAAAAGAAGTAATATTTTTTCTGTTAAAAAAGCTAGCTATAGCCATGCTGCATCTACCGAAAAAGGGCCCAAACCTGTTTGGCTTCCTGTCTTCTGACTCTGTTTCACAAAGGTGCCCATTTTTGAATAATGTGATCCTAGATCCTCTTGCTTGGGGTTGTTGAAGCCTGTCAACTCCAGCAACGTTTAAATCATCTCAATTGGTTTTTCTGAAAGATGCGCCCTAGCTCAGCAGTTCCTCATCTTCTGTGGAGCAAGTCTTGTTGCCTCCGTTTCCCATAGCTGCTCGTCAATCTCTGATTTCTGGGAGGGCTTCAGGTAACACAGGGAGATTGAGTAACACCGGAGCAAAAGGCTGTAAGCAAGAGCAGCTTGTCCCCACCCATGCAGAAGTAGCAGCAAACTATTTATGTGGCTAGTTCTGCTGTGTACTTCTGTATCTGACCTTATCGGGGGAGGAAAACCAGTAGGAACAGGACGTTAGAGAAAAGTAGCACAGCTTTCACTGTACCTTTACTAGCAGCTTTACATTTACATACTCAAAGAATTATAGTATAATAAGTATTATATAAATGTAACTTGCTTGTCTTTTGTCAGCCTAAGTCTAATCTTGACAGAGTTTGAGAATACAGAGTTCGTTACTGTTGTCAGAGACGAAAGATTAGGGCATGTCTCAAATGCGAGGAGACAATGCAGTATCTTTCTGCTTAAAATAAGAGTGATGCCAAAGCAAATCTTGCTGAATCTGGACCTATATATTTTTTCCACTAAAGTTTCGTGATCTCCTAGCTAAACAAAGAAATGCATTCAAATAAAATTCCTTTAAGAATTGTGTGTAAATGATGCCATTGTAGCAAAGTTTCAAGCAACAGCACCAAGGTATTTATTATCAATAATATGAGCCAGCCTAAATTCCATCTTGAATGTGAATTGAGTCAGACAATAGAGAGTAATGCAATAAATAATTTACCTACTACTTAATTTAAATGTATATATATTTTTTTCAGACATTTATAAAATATATTACATTAGAAACTATTTATATGAAATTTAAGTGGAGACAAGTTGGTTTGATTTTCATCCAAAATTGTAGCTGACTTGGGCTAAGATTTTAAAATATTCCGTTCTTCATTTCATCCAATGAAAACATAGGAAAGAAGGTAATCATCTTAAACTGCTGTTGTATTACCCCTACTTGGGACTCTGCCTATGACTATGCCTGTTCTAAGTCTATGTAGGCTTAGAAATATTGCTGCTTATGACCTCCCCACCTTCCAACATGCGGAAACTTGTTTCTGTTCAAAATACAGCACGTTTTTTTACAACAGAATTTCCCAAACGGGTCGTTTATATTCAAGGAATTTGGAGACTTTGGATATTTGTTCAGGATTTCAGATGTTCCATATCCCTCTTGGAACTGAAAAGCAAGATATCTGGAAATCCCAGATACAGTTTTTTTCTCTCTCTCGGTTGGCTAACCATGCAGAATATGTGTAGTTTAGGGCATTGAGTTTTCTGCAGATGCACCCATTAATATCAAAACACACACTTAATTGGGTAGGTCCTAGCTGTGTGTATGGTGCACTGATAATCTCTGCATTCTCAGTGATTCTGGCTTTCAGGAATTGTTGCATACAGAGTCTACAGGTGATGGAAATTCCATACAGAAATACAGGAGGTCTGCAGCTTTGTTGCCAAGAGCTTATTGTCATAGTCTGTACAGATTCCACCCAAATAAAAAGCCTCAAGACTGTTTTTTTATCATATAAATAATTTAAGACCCTCGTTGCTGCTTAACTGCTGTATGTGGTCCTCAGCAAAGCAGGGACACTGTTAATTGCCAGGTGGGAGACGGACTGGTCTGGGTGGTACCTCGGCTTGTCCGCACCTCAGCAACCAGCAGGAGGTTTCTCCTCACGGGAAGTGCTTGTGTGGCTGATCTGGTCTGTGTCGAATTCGAGTACTGAAATTAAGGGTTGTTACAACCCTGCCTCCTTTGTATCCAAATGGACACAGTAGCACAAATGCTATGTAAACCTGAATTTTGCAGCAGTCATTGTTCATCAATAGCTACCAACAAGCAATGCATATGCTTTGGGAAAAATAAGGATAGAATTATTGAAATTGAAGCTATTTTAAGGTCTTATAATCCCAGGAAAGAGCAAATGGACTGTTTGATTACTTTTTATCTCCTTCTGTGCTGGATGATAATTATTCCCCCCTCTTTTCAGATAAACTATCATGTCAAATTACTTCACCATTTATAGAGGGTTGTTTTCTCATCCTACTTTTTAATGTTCATTTTAGGTAGGCTATTTTTCTTCTCCCCTGCTAAGAATCAGACATCTCTTTGCATCTAGATATATATGCTGAATGCCCAGCTCTGTGGTAATTTGTGATCTTTTTCTATAATCTATATGCAATGAAACAACTCATCCCAAAGCTTGAAACAGTCTAGCTTACTCAAAGACGGAGCATGATCTTTCTTTCTTCAGTCCCCTGTGTGGTTGTCACCTTCTTAAAGATATAGATGTACATATGCAATGTATGCTGTGTAGAAATATTGGAGACATCAGATTTCATCACATCTGTGATTAAAGCAAGAAAACTTACAATAATGTTGCCAGTCTTGGAAAGAATAAGCAAACAGAAATCTAATAGCAATATAGATCTGTCTTGTTTCTTAAAGGAGCTGGCATGTTTGTCATGTAATTCTTAGCAAGAGCTACATCTTTGAGCCAAGTGCTTTTCACTTTTGTAGTATGTATCTTCGCATTGTTTTGTTAATCAAAGTTGAGATAAAGCATTTGCTGTTTGTTGGGAGATTTGTTTGAAACCCAGAAATAGCAACTCAAGAACAACCCCCTTTGCAAAGCAGCGCACGCAGAAGTGCACGTAGTGTATATAACCAACCGTAGTAATGGAGCTGCTTCTCCCAGGGAAGGCTGTGGGTCCTGCACAGCTGCACACTGTTCAGTTGCTGAGTAGAAGCATTTATCTGTCAGGGCTTCCATTAGCAGGGGTAAAATTCACAAGAAATATTTGAATAGTGCCCTGAGGCATCTCAAGTCCATTAAAAGCTTGTGCTGCTCTCAGCTTTCTGCAGGCTGCTGGTGCTCTGCGGTCAGCCCCCTGCGCCTCTCGGCCATTCGTGACTCCTCTGTGTCCCCAGCGAGGCTGCTGGGGAGCACCCACGACGGGCACGCGGGGCAGGGAGCAGTGCGAGCTCCGGCCGCACTGCTGCAGCCCCGGCGGGAAAAATCGCACATGGATCCCTCTGCCCCAACAGCCGCAGAGGCAGCTGGAAAGACCAGGCAACATTAACCCAGGTGTGGGAACTCCCTGCTCGAGGCCTGGCCATGCCAGGTGGCCTGGGTGTGGGTGATGAGTTCTCTCTTGTCTCCCACACTGTACAAAGCAAAGGACCTTGGAAGCTCTAACCTTGGTTCTGCTCTGGCATTAAAAATCCTGTAAAAACATAGATGTTTGCTCGTGAATCAGAGTGTTCCTCTGGCCAGCCCTGCTGCAAAAACCGCACTGGAACCTTTGTTTAATGGAAAGAATATGTTAACATTGTAATTTATTGCTGCAACCCAAGGTAGTAGCAGTAGTAGGTGCTCGAGTAGTAGGTGTATGTCTCTGGCTGAAATCAGTATGCTAACCTGAGGTCTGCAGGGTGGTATTCGTGGTGTGTTTTTTTTTTTTTTTAAATACAGGGACTTGAGATTTAATATTTATAATTAGAAATGAGAAATTATTTTTAGGATTAAAAACAGCACAAAGATTTTTAATAGGGACAGAAATTATTTCAAATATCAACTGAGGGAACAGACTTATGCTTTAAAATAAGACAGATCTGAGACTCTGTGTAAATCCAACATATCTTATTATATGCTGGCAAATATATAATGCTAAAATGACCGTTTATTATTCATGCGTTGTGTCTCAGGGTATGCTGTGCTATTTGTCTTGTGAGCATTTTCAGAAATTATTTGCCCAGATGCGCCATTGTATGTGTTTTGTTTTGTTCATTATGGGAAATTAGTCTAAATAAATCAAAATCACATATTGAGTCATGATAGTGACTTGAGCCAAGTAAAGGAGAGGGAGCAGAGAGCTACTGTTTCAAACCATGAGCCAAAACATTTCACATAGAGCAAATCATAGTTTGAAAAGAAATGTCTTGTTTAAAAAAAGACCAGAATCTGTCTTCTGGCTTGAGCGCCTGCCTCTGCTTGCAGCCACTTAGCTAAACGTATGTAGTTTTTGTCAGCTCTTCATTTTTTTGATCACTGTGGTAGTGCTAAGTGCTGTTCATATGCTAAGAGGGTGCTTATGGTATTTACTTTTGATCTTGTTCCTCAGGTATGATAACATGCTTATTTTTGGAGTTGCTTTGGCAGTAGAATAGGAAAGAAAAGCAAAAATTTATGGGCATGATTGTTGTTGTATTTAAGGGTAGAGAGAACGTCTTTAAAAGGCTGGTGCCAAAAGCATGGACAGAGTCATTTTCTTCTCCTCCTGTTTGAGCCTTAAAGCAAGGAGACAGGTAGAAAAAAGAACTGTAAGATACCAAAGCCAAAAGCTACCCAGTGCCTGGACTTTGAGTTTGTTAAGCTCAAATGTTTCTGTACTGGTGGTGCTGAAACATCGCTTAAAATTGGTACTAGTGAAGTGTATTTCCACTTCCCAGGAGCCGAAGCAAGCCATCGATAATGTTCACAGCTTTCAAAATTGGGCTGCTTAGCAGATTCCTTCATGGAAGCTTAACATAAAGATAGTTCCCTGTTCAGTCAAGCAGCCTTTTAATGCATCTCCTAACTGTAGCTGTAATGTGTGGAAAGGCGAAAAGTTCTGAATCAGTTTGATACTGTTTGTATTCATGTAATCAGTCATGTACTTGGAGGAAAAATCAAGCTCAAGACAGGTATGAGGAGAGGTTGGGCGAACTTCGTGGTGCCACTGCCAAGGCCTTAGAAATGAGGACACAAGAGCTTGATCTGCCCTCCTCTCAGCTGTGTTCCTCACCTTACTCCTTGGGTTTTAGAAAGAAAGTCTGGATCTTGCAGATAGGCAGGATCAGGAATAGCCTTTTGCCTATTCAGAGAGACATTCAAACATAATTACTAAAACCCAAAAGAATGAAGAAAAAAACAGTCTTGTTTGAGGCAGATCTGCTACAGTGCAATTGCTTTTTTTTGTTTGTTTTGTTTTTTTTTGTCAATTCAGGAAAAAAAATAGTCTTAGCATAGAGCTGTTCTGTGAGTCAGGGTTTAGGCTTCTTCCCTCGTGGCTTCGAGCCATTTCTTACTACTTTCAGCAGTCAAATGTGGCTATGCCCACTTCTCCGGGGAAACACGCAGTATTGCTGGGTTAGTTCGGAGCAGATCATGTCCTGCTTTCTCCTTTGCAAAACCCTGATAATGGCTGTTCATGTCCCTTGTCCCCCTGTGATAAGCTGCCAGTTGGATTTAAAAAAAAAAAAAAAAAAAAGCTGACCCTGCTACCTACCTATTTTCTAATACTGGCTGCAAAAGAAACCTCTGAGAGGGAGGGAAATCTATTCATTTATAACTTTTTTCTTTCTTTTATCTTCCTGCTTTTGATGGAAGACTTGGGGATTTGCAAAACATGTAAGTTCAACTAATAGTGAAAGATTTAGTAGGAATTATACAAACCCCACTGTGCTCTAATTTTCGCCATCTGTTACTTTTATGAGCATAGGCTTGTCTTTAAATTTCTTGTGTTTTTTTTTTAACTGGTATTTCTTACATGTATTGAAATAGTTTGTTGCTGAAGATCAGCCTAGTTGAAGTCCATTTTAAAATAATTGAGTTAGGCATGTTATTTAAAGACACCATGAAAGCTCTTCAGCTGAGTAGATGGGCTGGTTTCACTGTGCACCACACAGTCTGTGCAGTTTGCTCTGAACTCAGTTCAACCCTCTGCAGGTGTGAGGCTGGCATGTAGATTAAGAGGAAAACACAGAAATAGGAGTAGAAAGTCATTCTTCTGGCTGTAGGAGACCGGGGCATATTTTCCCATTTAAAAAAAAAAAAAAAAATGTTGTTTGGATTAGTGTGAATGCTAAAAATTACACTAAGTCCAAGTTCTATCAAAAGATGTAACAGATTAAATGCACCAACACTCAGCAAGGAAGCAAACTCAAAGTAGCCAAAGTAGATGAGCTGAGTGTCTCACAAAGCGCTTAGGTTAAGGAATGTAATAAGTAATAGTCCCTTAAGGATTTAAGGGAATTAAGGATTAAAAAAAATAAGAAAAGCATTAGAAATTAGACTATTTTTAGAAACATATATTTTAATTCTGATTCCTCCTGCTGTCATCTCCTGTCAGCATATATGCATCACACTGGAAAACTTATCACAGAATCCGAGACAGGTCTAGGTTGAAAGGGACCTCTGGAGAACCTCAGGCCCAACCTTCTGCTGAAAGCAGGACCTTAAATTAGGCTCTTTCAGGCCCTCTAAAAACAAATCTTGACTATTTCCAGTGATGGAAGTTCCATCATTTCTCTGGTGCACCTTAGCTTATTGCTTGCTTTTTCCTGTTTATAATGTGCAAGGTTCATCCTGAGTCCTTAGGCAATAGGTTTTGAGCACAGAAATACACACTTTGTACCTTTATACAGAGTGAATGAGTGTTCTAGTGAATGAGTGTTCTAGTGAATGAGTGTTCTAGTGAATGAGTGTTCTAGTGAATAAAGCAAAAACATTTATATAGTAACTTAATATCAGGATACCTGGAAGCCCCTGCTTCCCACATCTAAAGACATCTAAAGGAAATGACAGCCAAGTAAACAGCAGGTCTCCGTATCTTCCACCATGGAGATTCCTGCGCAAGTCCGGCCTCAGTGGATTGCCAGCAGTGAGGCTGACATGAGCGAATGGAAACTGCTCGTTTGGTGGCAGCCTGCTCATTTGCAGAGCAAAATTTGCATACACTTACTGGCTGGAAGAAAATTTACTGCTGTGCATGTGATGCCAAGAAAAACCTCAGGTATTATGGTTGGAAACCTTTTGCGCGTTAGTGTTTTTTTGAATAGCAATAAGGTGTTTGTAAGAGGCTGTATGCTGTGGCTCTTGTTCATTTGCTAATGTAGCCTCCTTGGGAGGATAGATGGGGCTGTCCTTACCTCTTAGCTGTGATTTCATGGCTGAAAGTGCCACTTAGAGGTTTGAGCTCTATCTTCCTGAAAACATCCAGGCCCCCAGTTTCTATTGCCTTAAACAACCCAGGCTTTGGTGAGCTGATATGTCTTGCATTGCAAATATGATTTATTTACAATGCACTCTTTAGTGACACCTACAATCTATCCAGCTTCTTGGAATTGTATGCATTTTAAATAGGATAATACATTTATTTCACTTGCCTTTTTCATGCATCTGGAATGAACCTGTGACTCAGTGCAGTTATGTGAGAGTGGAACTATTTGGGGCTGAATATTCCCAGTCCCGGATGCCATGGATGAATCCTTCCTTATGCAGAATTATCACCCAGGAGAGTGCCAATTCCCTCCAGAAATGGGTATCCTTGCTATTGCATTAACACTAATAGCAAAGTGAAAAATGAGAGAGAAGGACTAAGAGCAGTGCCACGTTACATATAGAAATTACACAGTGTTTTCTCAAGCTCACTTTTGAGCTGTACAAAGACATGAGCCTTCACACAGGAAAAAAAAAGCCATCCCATACAAGCCCCATAAATTTCATGCAAGTGCATTGCTGTGGATGCAAGCGCTACCCCCTGCTAGTGCTGCTGCTGCGGAGGCCCTGCTAGTGCTGCTGCTGCAGGGGCCAGGCAACTGGGAGCTCCTACAAAATTATTAATATAGCAACTTAGGGCTGTATTCACAAAGGGTAACGCTGGTCTAATAAACAAGAACTAGCATGTACAAACATTCTCAAACCTAGGATCAGAATTTATGTGTGTGCTGAACTTGAAAGACGCAAATAATTCCATCGACTATTCACGCTCAGTATAATTACATGCATGTTTGAGTGAAGGCCATGCTCAAAAATAGATACAGTGATGCTCTGAAGGACTAATGCGAGTCTTTCGAGATTAAGTTCTTTGTGTAATTGTTGGAGAAAAGGAGCCTCTTTCCTTCAACAGGTAATTCAGAATCTTGACACCGAGGTTTTTGCTTTGAATCACCCTTCTCCATTGATTATAAAGGGAATCTAAGGAGGTCCTCAGTACAAGGCTACCATTAACCTTTGCCAATTCACTATTTTATATTCCCTCAATTTTCTGTTTAGCGAAAGCCAACATTCAGTATGGCATTTAAACAAAAGGTCAGTTAGCAGTTGGGTGCAGGTGTATGTAGAGATGCTATTAATGCTTGCATGCAGATTGTGGTCCTGCAGATGTTTTCCTGAATTCCAGGCTAATGGCAATATACAATGCATCCCGTATCCCAAAGAGACAGGGGTAGCAGGAAGCAACTGCAGCCTGTCCTCCAAGGATGAATTTATTGGCAGGTCTTGCATTACATGCTTTTAATATGTTTAATTAAAAAAAAAAAAAAAAAAAAAAAAAAAAGCTATTGTTTCCAACTTTTGGAAAACAGGTTTTCAGCTCTAGTTTACTCATAATTCTTATACGCTAGATACTTTCTTGTATGGTAAGGGCTCTTGTACAGTTATGAAAGTATGTGTAACAACTAATTCATACGGGTTCAAGCAGAAGTCAGATTTGTGCATAGCTTTTTAATGGCTGAGAGCAAATAGCTTCAATGAAGGCTGCTGATAAGTAGTAAGTAGCATGTCTGTAGTGTTTGAAAGCTGCCATATGTCCCAATAAATATCAGCCTCGCAAATGTAATCAAAATGCGTTCAATGGCATTGCAGCGCTCTGGGCCTTGTGTGTTCCTTTCCGTATCTGTAAGAGGAGCCTTTCTCAGTAGAGTTTTTCAAAATGACATGTTCATGGGAGTGAACTGGCAGACAAACAACATAATTATTGGCTAATATAATGATATATGACTTGTGCTGTGCTGCAGTAGAATGACGCTGAGCCATATTTGATGTGGCATTTGAAATAAGAGAATCTAATAATATGAAATGGGTTTTAGAACAGTAAATGGAAAGCTTTAGATTTGGCTTTCGTAGACTCTGTAATTGGGCCTGGATGAAGTCACACAGAGAGGGCGGCGTGGCGGAGCTGCAGTCGCCCCGCGCGCTGCGCTGGGATGCACCCGTTGTGCCAGTGCCTTGAATCCAACTTTCATAGCAAGAGCTTCATTGCATTCTGGGGGCAGTTTTGAGTCATGCAGCATGATATGCAAGTTTTAGCTGAAGTGTTTAAAATGAGTCACTTTATTGAAGTTCAAATTTGGACTTCATTTACAATGTCTCGCAACCATATGAAGCAATATTATGCTTTCTTACTATACAGATTATTTCAATTATTGGTTAAAACATTTCTTTACTTTTTTTCACTCAGCTTTGCTAATCACTACTAAGTACTTAGCGTACTAAAAAAATTACACACCGGGTACCAGACATGTAATATATCTTTTGACCAGGTAATATGATGTATTAAGTAATAATCTGACAAAATAGGATAAATTGCTGTTTAATTCTGAGGCAGTCAAAGCTAAATTTATTGAGTTTACTTTGAAAAGTTGAGTAATTACTTTTTGAAATAAGAGGATTGCATTTAACACTGCTAAATGTAACGGTAAACATCTGAAAGCCACAAACGCAAACTCAGAGTAAGAGATCGTGTGGCTAAAAAGCGTGTCAATTCAGTGGCAAAGGGAAGACACAACAATTTCAAAAGTAAAAGAAAAAAAGAAAAACAGTAAACACTAGACAGTAAAAAATTATGACATGTAAAATATCATTTGTAACTTACTAGTTCTAGAAAATGCAGTGATCTAAAATCTGCCTATTAGCCTTCTCTTAAGGCAAAACATGAGATGATTCCTTTCAGCCACATTTCTGTGGCCCATCCTGCCTGTGCAGGAAGTTTCTCTCGCTGCCAGTTACTCCTCGTGCAGGAGCTCTTGGACACACTTTGGATTACACAGAGCGCTTGAATTCCCGAGGAAGGTCCTTGGATGCAGAGCCCGCGGGAGCTGCGCTGACTGCGTAAACAGGGGCCGACGGCTGCAGCAAGGCGGTGTATCCTGCTGCTTGGGACTTGCCAGTACGCAAAGTTTTATGTGCAGCTTTGGAGTTTCACTGGTTGATTAAATAACCTGGCACAGTTTTTATATATAGATGCTTTTTTTTAATTAGCTTGAGCAGGGAAAATCTTGAACGGCTGTAATCTGGGCTTAGCTAAAATACCTTAATATGACCTGTCAAGCTGCAGTTAAAACTAGTAGGCAGGAGGATGTGCAATTGCTGGGCAGCTGGTGTTTCGAAGCAATTTTAGAGAGATCATATGATCAAAATGGCTGGAACAGTGAGAGAAGAGGGGCAAGATCATTTTACTGCAGTCTCAAATTAAGAAAATGCTGGTCTGTGGAATTTCTTTTTATCCTAGGGAAGGTCTAACCACTGTTTATCTGTGGAGGATTGGAGAGTGGTCTCAAAAGAGAATATCAGGTCTGGTCTACATAAACATGATTCCCTGAATGTCCCCAGCCTGATCCAGCAGCTGTGGAGGTTAAAAAAAAAAAAAAAATCACTATGGATAGATAATAGAAGATGAGAGAAGCCTCCAGAAAACCTGATGTGTGTGTTATCTCTTTCCTACTCTCTTCTCACATTTTTCTCCTACCTCTTCCTGTCTCCCTCCCATCCTGCTTGTAAGTGAAACATTTACATTTTGCCAGTGATAATAGGGTGACAGGAGATGAGCGGAGCAAAAGCCCTGTCACACATTTGTGTAGGTGTGGGTGAGCATGTGGACGTGATTCTCCTTAGAAGGCTCGAGTGAGATAAACGCAGCTTGCAGAGGGCGCAGTTCAGTGCTATGGTCCTTCCCTGCCAGCCCCGGCATTCAGGTCAAACTCTGCATCCCCCCCAACACTGTCTCACAGCATCTCTCTGTTCCTGCTGTTTCGCCCATTCACACTGGTCAATAATACAAGTCCAAATGAGCTGAAACTTTAGAGTCTGTCAGGCGAAAAGCAACAACAAGGAAATCCAGCAATATCATACTTAGTCTCTGGCTTCTACCTAGGATTCAGATTAAACCCTGCCAATAACAGCTACTACTCTGTGACAGTTATGTTACTGCAGTTAAATCAGTCAAATTTCTTTCACCATCCTGTTAGCCCTGTAAAGGAGGTGGCAAAAGGAGGTGTTAGGCTCTCGAAGGGGAAGATCGCACTGATTTCTTAAAGAACAAGAAACGTGGAGAATTTGAACACTCCGAGTTTTCACATTCCAGTTAAGGAACAAGCAGAAAATAGCAATACCAGGCCCTGGGGGCAGGATACTGAGGAATCAAGTTGGTTGTCTCCTCCCAAACACACACTCTAATTCCTGCAAGTCCACAACTGTCAGGTCCGTCTTTCATTTTAAGCTGCTGTTCTTCAGCTTGGCTTTATGCAAACTTCTCTATGTGACAGAAATCATCAGATTAAATAGCTACAACAATTTGAACATGCTTCCGTCTTACTTGCACTTCGGTAGCTTTTAGAAAGGGGTCAGCTTGAATCTACTGTGCTAACTTGTAAGTATGCATGTATGTGCTTGTACATGTACATATAATTATGATCACTAGTAGTTGTGGACAGGAGAATCAAGAGGCTGTCAGTGGGAGAATCGTGTGCCACGGAGAACCCTTTCAGTAGGGGTAGTTGGCAGTGATTGTCATGCTGCCATGTGTTTTTCTTCCTCTGTCTCTAAGAGAAGGCAGTGTGGTGGCTGTCAGCAGAACATCCCCTTCTGTCCCTCACTGCAGCTGCTCGGCTCCCAGCTGAAGGGCTCTGGAGAGCAGTGCTTCCCATCACAAATTTTCCTGCCTGCTGCTCTTGCTTGTTCGATGCTTCGTCCTTAGAAGGCATCTTCTCTCTTCTACCCTGCCTTGTGATCATCTTCATGTCTAGATTGTAGTGTCTTTCATGTCAAATTCCAGACAAGATGACTTCTCTGAAAGGTTTACAAGCTCCCCTGTGTATTTGGACTGGCAATATTTTTTTGTAGCACAATTCTGTCTTGCTACAGTATCTTAGACAGTTGCATCTAGTGGTATTAGCTGGGCTCCTTCCTTGGCAAACTGCAATCTTATTGCAGTTGTTGGCTAAGGGAAGGGGCAAAACTTTTGTCAGTTCAGATGTTTGGATTAAAACAAAGCTCCCTTAATTTAGTTTGCCCTGGTTACACCGTTGTAGATGTACTGGACAGACTCTTGTGCATAGTAGTGGCAGGCAAAAGAGTGGGGCCTTGAATTGCCCCATGCACCAGTCTAGTAGAGAACTACTTTCCCCATCTCATTTGGAGTAAAAACTGTGGGCTGCGTTTTCCTTTTGGGAATAATTGCGCTTGAATTAATTTACACACAGCCAAGTGCTCTGCATACTCCAGTGTGAATACTGAGTGCAACTGGCCTTATGGCCTTTTGGGAGAATGTAATGGCTATTTTTAGTCTTTATGTAGGAGTGTATATGCAATTGTGTGCTCTGGGATGCCAAGTTTCTACAGATTTTATGACTTAATCATTGCCTCTGTGAAAGGATGACTTTTACAGGGGTGCAGATGTAAGTGGGATTTTGTGGCCTTGAGGTCTAGCTCTTTCAGGCCTATTAGAAGTTTTTAGACATGTTTAATGTTTTGGATTCTTTCAATGAAAATGATAAAAAGCATTACTCATTAGTTACTTGCTCTTCTCTGTTGGTCTACCCCATTCAGCGTTCATTCTGCAGTAAGATTGCACCATTTAAATTCTTTTTTATGCAACATCCCTTGAGCTCTTCCCTCTCCAAAAATAAGAATTATGTGGCTAATTTTCTGTGGTATCTTTAAATAGGGGCAGTCTTGCAATTCATTATTTTCTTTGAAGATGAAAGAACTGCTTCCCCAATTTATCCTTTAATTTTTTTTCTATTGAATTTATTTGCTGTCAATTAAGCTTTCAATTTGGTCCCCTTATTCATAAGAAAAGAGTGAAGGGGAAAATCAATTACAGTTAGGAAAATAGCAACTTTATTTCCTCAGCTCATTAGTTCTCATGCTCCACAGCAGTTATACAGTTTGAAAAACATTGCTAAGATGTTTGCTCTG
>JAYECN011196167.1:0-14091 GCA_035222435.1 Microcambeva ribeirae
TTCTCTCTTTCTCTCTCTCTTTCTCTCTTTCTCTCTTTCTCTCTTTCTCTCTTTCTCTCTTTCTTTCTTTCTCTCTTTCTTTCTTTCTCTCTTTCTTTCTCTCTTTCTTTCTCTCTCTCTTTCTCTCTTTCTCTCTTTCTCTCTTTCTCTCTTTCTCTCTCTCTTTCTTTCTTTCTCTCTTTCTCTCTTTCTCTCTCTCTCTCTCTCTCTCTTCCTTTCCTTCTTTCCTTCTTTCTCCCAAGTTCCTGTTTGCCATAATAGAAGATAATGAGTGGGATGTTAGCCAAAATAAAAGCCACAAGAATCAGAAATTATGTTTGGCTTTTTTGTTTTTAAAAGAATCTGAGTTTTCTTCAGAAAAAAAAAGTTGGATTTGGATTTATTTTGGTGACCACTTCCCCTATCTTTGACTAGGAAGAAAGAGTTGAAATAAGGGGGAAGGATTATTTACATACAGGCGAGGGTGAGATCCTTTCTGTGTGCCACTTCCTGCGGTTCTGTTTTCTAATTAAAGAAAAAGCAAACACAAGTGAAGCCACATGCTCACGGTGCATAATTTTTGGAAAGGCAACAGCAATTTAAAAGTAAATTTCACACTAGCTCTGAGACTCATGTCAGATGCTGCCTGCTTGCGCTAGTTCATGAAGGCCATTTATATTCTAAATTTAAAAATAACTTGGTGCTGGCACATTCCATTAATAAATTAGGACTAGAATTTTATGTTTTCAAAGGATATGGTGAGATATAAATAGACTTGCTAAAAAAAGGCTGAAACTCTGTTGGAGTGCTTCTTTTTTCACCTGCTACTTCAAGCTCTCATTTCACTCTCTGTCTCTGTTTCTAGCTGAAGGCCTCATCCTGAAATTCCTTGTGCATGTTGACAGCATTTTTGGACTCACTTTCAACTCTGATAGAGACAACTGTTGAACAGAACTGTTCCCAGAAGTTCCCAAATTTTCCTTTAGAGACAGATTCATTCTGAAAAGTATCCAATTACGTTTCCAAACCCAAAGGCAAGAGATTAAGGTCAGCACAGAAATATGGATAAAAGGATATCAACTGCTCGTGATTAATCAAATGTCTGAGACTATGACAGATCCTCCAATGATGATTAGATCCCTCAGAAGTTCTTTAGTTATTTTCAAGAAAATAAGTCAGACTGTCTAGGTTTTGTCCATTTGTCTCCAAACCCACTTTTTTTTTTCCGTAATCTGAAAGCATAGGGTTACTTTTAGTGATTAGAATGGGATAGGGCGTAAGGACAGAAAGTGAAAAGAGAGATTTCCAATTAAGTTCTTTAGACATCTTTTGGTTTGTACTTTCTGGGCAGTGCCAGCATCCCAGGAGAATTTCTAGCAAAATAGTAAAAGTCAGAAATAATTTATGTGAATAGAAAACTATGCTTCCAGTGAGTAATTTTGAAAGAAAAACAATATTCTGTTTTGGTTAATATAAATGAAAGCCTTCCTCCTCAAAGGAAATGTAAGGCTTTGTTCTACACATGGTTGAAAGACCAAAGACCTGTAGGGTTATCAATACTCTTTTCATGAAGTCAGTCACCGAGCAGTTGTATGTACGAGCAGCTCCGTATGAATGAACATCATGAAATTCAGTGTGGCAGGGAGTGAAAGAGCCAACACTGTTTTTGTGTCATCTGACAGACATTAGCTTTCCCTTGAGTTTCTTCCACATTATCTCCAGTTAGAATTTAATGAATATTAGCTATGTTAATATTCTGACACTTTGGAAGACTGTTTCCCGGTAGATCCCTGAGTCATTTTTGCCCTTTAGCAAAGAAGACTAGAGCTTCATGCCAAAGGCCACTTCCCCTTTAAAAAGGGGACAGCAGACGTATCCATTTTGTTATATGGTATATTTAGGAATCTAGGCTGCACAGCTGTTACATGATCCATTTATATGGCAGGTACGCATTTTCCATGTGAAAACATGGAGTTCTGTATGGAGCGAGTCAATAATTTAATAATAATTTAAAAGAGCTTCTCCTGAAGCATTTCTATGTATCTGTTTGTGAACCTAGAGAGTATATGGAGCTCTCTGAGTGCCTGACTTGCCACGGCCTGTTTCCTGGGTACAGCAATATCGCAAGCTCTGCTGAGTTCCTTGAAGTCATGCTTGTAATCGTGGGTTGGGTATGGGGTCTTAGTTGTTCCTCCTTGTTTTGGTTTAAGTCCGGGTTTCTGCTGAGCTGCCTGCACACTACTTATTTCGCAGATATATGATTTGTTGCCACCGGATCTATATTCCAGTGGTACCTTGCTAAGCAATACTCAGGAAGTAGCTAATCAGTCACTCCGAAGGAGTCTCTGCTTAAATTTAGCTTGTAGCTCTTACGTCCTTAAATGCAGATTGTATCCCAGATGCTCAGTGCCTGGCTTTTGTTATTGCAGTTTATGCTATAAACAGCTTCTTTTTACTCTGTATGATGTCAAGAACAGAGTCGAAGAGCGTGAAAGGAAGGTACAAACTGCCTCTAGTGGCTTTGCATACAATCTGTTTGTCCTACATAAGCTGACCAAACCAGATCTGTAAGGCTTCATAAAGCAATTTTTTTTCTTCTCATCTGTGGCATCAAAAGGACAAGTTCAGTGATACAGCACTC
Source organism: Microcambeva ribeirae (assembly GCA_035222435.1). Taxonomy (NCBI): domain Eukaryota; kingdom Metazoa; phylum Chordata; class Actinopteri; order Siluriformes; family Trichomycteridae; genus Microcambeva; species Microcambeva ribeirae. The sequence continues at coordinate 2,621 of JAYECN011196167.1, forward strand.
TGCATGTGGATATATTGAAAGGTGAGAATGGACAAATAATGGAATTTTCCTGTGTTTCCTTCGTAGTTAAAATGTAAGCTGAATGAGTGAATGTCTTCTTTATGGGAAGAAAAAACGTCAGCTTAATGCATATTTTGACCCATTTTATATGTCTGGTAAAACACACTTTTATGTAAGAACACTCCTATAATCTGCTTTTTTGAAATCCCTCACTTTGATAGAAAAACAGTTTTCTAAATTCAAACAGGTGGCCAGCTTTTGCTGTGCCTTCAACCTGTTGCAGCTAGCTGCATAAAAATAAAAAGAAGAATTGACACCAAAAATCCTTAGCAAAACAGGACCTTTTCAGGGCTATGAATTTTGAAGGGAGTAAGGGCAGAGGAGAAAAGAACAAAATGAAACAGTGTTTTTATTCAGTAGTAAATGGAGAAATCATTATCATTTTCTTTAGCTTGAGAGCTGATTTGTAGGCACTTAAGCCTCCAAAAAAAATCAGGCTATTTCTAGATCTACACAGACAAGTTATGTGATATGCAAAAAGGAAATAAGTAAAAGCAGGACCTGCAGGTTGGTCATGGCTTCCTTCTTGTTTCTTTCTTGTGGACAAGAAACATGAAGATGAACAAACAGAAGGACAAGTTCACTTTTTCAAAATATTTCATATTGAAAATAATGAAAACGTTCTATTTGAATTTGCCCCCTTTATGACTGAAATGCGTGTTTTTTACATTTTAAGATGTCAAAATTGCATAGAAACCTATCAGTGTCATGCATACATTTCAAAATTAAAAGTATGGTGTCTCTTTAAGCCCTGCCCTAGTGACTACTGAAGGGCAGTAGTCCTTCAGGCCCTCTTAAAAATTAAATATGTAAGTTGTATAAGAATGGTGGAGGATGTATGAATTGCTGCTTCCTTACTGTATGTCACGGCCATAGCAGATGCCGTGGACGGAAATGTGGTCTTTTTCAGGGCCAAATCCACAAATCTGTGCAAACTGATCCAGGTTCTGTACCACACTTACATTAGCCAAAAGAAAAATAACATACTCTTGTAAGCATATTCAAAATATAGACATAGAGTTATATGTATACTTGTACTTATAACTCATCCTTATAGCTTGAACTGAAGAGTTCAGGCCAGAAGGATCAAGTTTCCTGATGGGATGATATCATCAAATTAATGACAACAGCAAGAATAATCTAACACTAGTGCTACTAGCAATACGATAATGTAGAATTAGTGGTGATGGAATTATCCATACTTGTAAAAATAATAATAGCGGTAGGAAAAAGGACCATATTGCTTTAGTTTATTTTAGAAGGGATGTTTTGATCAGTTATAGCCTTATCAAGCCTGCAGGAAATTCCTGGAGGTTATGCTCAGAAGTGATTGCATATAGCCCAGTGTAAGTTAGATAGGAATGCAGCCCTCTCTTCTCTTTTGAGAGGGAAATGTATTAATGGGTTTTTAATGAAGTGAATTATTCAGTGCACCCCCCCTACACTCATTCGATGCTGTTATGGTTTGAGTCACTTCATGTAAGGCTATTTCCATTCCCTGCCAGACAATGAATATGCTGTATACCCTAAGTGCATAAGGAATGTGTACTATGTCACAAATCAGTCTGCTTTCCAGATATCTGTAGGACATATTTCCCTTTTCACTCCTTAACCTGACATCCTAAATGCCTTTCTGTCTTTTAGGAAAAATGGGCACAGACTTGCTTGCTACAGAAGTGGATGCTAAATGGTGAGGAAGAAGAAATGGAATAATTTAATCCCTATTCATTGAAAATATACTATTTTAATTTTTCCAGAGCAGCTGTTTTGCCAGTTCTATGGTCATCAGCCTCTCTAAAAATAAAATGCAAACCACGTAATGAAAATGTCAGTGAGTGGAATGCAGTCCAGAATGTACACAGCAGTTTATTCTGTTCTCTTAGTTTTTCTGAAATTCTTATCCTCTACATCGTCCTCTTTATCCACTGCTAAGCACATTCTACCATATACGTATGCAGAGCAGAAGACCATACATCATGACTAAATGAACTAATTGAAAAAATATTCTTAACACATAAAATAAAGGAAAAAGATAATGCATGCAGCACTACATGCAGCACTGTCATCAACGCTGGCATTTTGACTATCATGATTTTTGGTGTTTTTCCCCAATGCTTTGACTGCTGAGGTGTTGTAAATGCTCATGTATTTGATTTTAAGTGTTCACACAGATTTAATTTTTAAAAAGCTGCTTCTTATTTTTGTGCTTGAGGATGAAAACAGAAAAGTGTGATGCAGAAGCACCTTGGAAGTTCAAAAGTAGAAAATAAATATAACAGCTATACACAACAGAAATATAAAATATTTGGCGCTGTTAACTTAAAATGAGTTTGGGGTCCCTAATCTATGAGTTTTAGGTTGATAAAAATGGATTTTGGTTGATATCCTAGCTTACACCTTTGTGACCTTCAGTATCTCACATCATTTCTCTGAACCTGAGAGATTTGTAAGAAGTGAATTATAGTTCCCTGCTTTATAGAGGAATTGTGAAATTAAATTAAATGTGTACATACACACTCTATAAAAATATGTGAGGACAGGTACTGCAGGGAAGGGGGTTGTAGGAGAACCCAGATAGAGAGACAGCTCTGCAGTTTTTTAAACCTAAAATTTTATAACTTGTTCACATACTCTCCCACACATGTACAAAAATTTTTATCATCTTTGCTCTGATTAACTTCTTTCTTTCTTTCTTTCCTTTGTTGCTTACTGGGCTCTGGTTTCATATAGCATTCTTATATTTTTCCTAAGAAAATTGTTATACAATCCAATCCAAAAATCCAATGCTAAGAAAAGGCTTTTTTTCATATGGTATATGAAAAATTATTTCATCGTTTCTGTATTATTTATGAAAAATCTTTTCACTGTTTTTTCTTCAATAGGTGTTTGTGGTGTCTTCCTTGTGGTAATTGTATGAGATATTTGTATAGAAGAACTCAATTGCTTTGATAGTTGTTTGGAAAAGTGGGAATTTTGTGTGTCTCACTTTAAGGGTATACCAACAGCCAATATACGATTGTTCCCTCGTGCATGTGCTTTAAATGCAACTTAACTATAGTAAAATGTTAATTTCTAATGTTTTAAAATGATCCATAAATGCTGGTTAATGCACATAAATATTCCCAGCTCAAGTTCTGAAACTTTCCTCATTTCTGTCAGAGATGAGCTCAGGGTCTGAGGGAGCTGGGTAAATCCAATAAATTAATCGTGCCCTGCCTCCTTGTAGCTTCTCTGCAATTCTGCTCCATTACTTTTGTTCGCACTGCTGATATCTTCCTAAATAATTAATTCCCACTCTCACTTATTCCAACGTATAGCTGCCTCTGTAAAAGCGTTGTGTGTTTTGTCCTGCCTTTCCTCTGGAGTAGTGGTGCCAGGCAGCCCTAGGATTTAAAGGTTTGACTATTGAGAAAGTGGTCTCTGGTTCAATGAGGCCAAGTTCCCTTTTCTTTTCTCTCCATCCTCCTTTAACCCAAGATGCCCTACCACCCTCTTTGACATAAGTGTAGGGGAGTGACACATACATCTCTTCCCTCTCCTAGACATTTTAGGATGCTGGGCTGCCACCTTTCCCCCATCTCCCTTCACTTTTCTAAAGGAAAATTTTCTGCCTGTGTCATTTTATTTCCCAGGGATGGGGTATGCATCCTCTGCCTCTACTAGAAGTTTTTTGGGAGGCAGACAGATTGCGATAGTTTTATTTTTCTCCTGAAAGTGAAATTAAATGTAATAAAACACCCCTGCCAGTGCAGGCACAGAGCGAATACTGTTTTTGCTTGCTAATAACTCATTTTCTGGCACTGTCCATCAAGTCAGCAAGCAGGCTATGTACTTCTATGAAGACTATAGACTGTTTTAAATTATATAGTTTGTTTCAAATGTTCTTAAAATCTTGATTTGAAAGCTGTGACAGAAGCCATATTTTATATATATATATTTTTCTAATATATTGCAAGTCTGGCAGCAGAAACACTTGCATTTGAAGCCAGTTTATATATTTGTTTGAAAAAATCAATTTCTGAGAAGTGATTAGGGGGAGCTAATAGTTTCTATAATATAAATATTAAAGGAAGGTATTTGTTAGGATGGGCTTAAGACAAACATTGTTTTAAAGACTGTTTTCACTATTTAAGAATTATTTAATAAATAGACTTGTTTCCTTAGAAAAGACACAAAGAAACATATGAGGAGCGCAATCGTTATATAAATTAAAGGATAAATCAGAGCTATAATCATGCCTAGATAGTCATGCCATTACTCTGACCCTTCATACAATTCATTCCCTTTAATACGACTTTAGCATTCTCCTAGAGGGTCATACCTCAATCTAATCTTGGAAGTCTGTGGATATAGAGCCCAAAATACAAACTTTACAAGCCACATACAGTCTTCTGAAAGTAATGTGACTTTCTGAGATGATGAGAGATGACAACATTTACTGATTTCCATAAAGTCCTTTACTTACAGGAAAATGCCAATGTTGATACAACCTCCACAGTCAGTCAGCTCTAAATATATAAACCCTTATGCAGTTTTGCAGGATAACCCAAACTAAACTTTTTGTTATGACTCATGGACTTTATTTGAAAGAATGAGATGATGGGGTTTAAAAAATTTGCCTAACAGAATAATGCCAAAATCTACTGTTAATGCTTTTTTTCTTAAAACTTTTAATTTGATCCTTTATATGAAATTTTACTAAACATAATTTTCTCTGGGAGCTGGCCATTTAAATTTGGCTGTAGGTTATATGAAATGTTTTGTGTGAAGTTTTGCTTTTTTCTTTCATTTTTAAAGCAAGCTGAAGGCAATTTTAGATCCTGTTATGTTACTGTACTTCTTTTCAGTTCTGGAATAATAATGCATCTTTAGAGAAATATTTGAAAGTTTGTTATTTATGTGCTCTATGTGGAGAGCACAAAAAAAAAAAAATTAATTAAAACTGCAAATAAACCTAGGGACAACTAATACCCAAACTAAAGTTCTGTTACAATATTATTGCTGCTTTTCCAGGTTGTCCTCTGCCAGATACAGATGAATATTTATAAAACAGTCTAACATGAGTGCGCTTAGCAACTTAGAAAATCCTGTTATTTTCTTATGTACTTAAAATTTCCATACTTGATGTGAAACACCCTTACTCAAAATATCATTACCTATTCATATAGTTATGCTATTTGTTCTCATAAAATAGTCTACGTGACTTCAAAGGTCTGATGTTTTTATGATTTATACTATCATTTAGAAGTCCAGGCCTTGTATTAGAGACTTTCAGGGATATAATTTAATTTTAGATTGGCCAAGTGGTCACAGAAACTGTATGAAAATACAGCTTACCATAGAAGTTGTATTAATTTGGAGTAATATGTGAGAATTTATGTACTGGTTTTATAAAATTGTTGCCCTAATTTTTGTAATATTGTTGTAAGTGTAATTCGAATACCATTGCCTTGTGTTTAATATTTTGTGCTAACTTCAGTGATGAATATATATGTATACGTATGTAAATTCAGGCAATTATGCTTTCTTGCTATTTAAGCTAATTTTGGATATGCATCACTTTGATAAGTTCATTGCAGTTCAGAATGTGTATTCATATGTCCAAAATGCAACTAGGCTGTGGCTGCTATGGGAACAGTAATTATGTATTTCCTGGTCAAGGGTATATTCAAGTGCTAATGTTGTATTAGGCTACAATTTTGCGTGTAGTTTCCTTTGAAAATGAATAGCACAGATACATTTGTTTGAATTTGCAAACCTCTTTTGAACCTGATAAAGTCAATGCTTGCTTCTTTACATCCTTTCCCCCTGTGCAGTAGCTGTAAAAAAGGAATGATAAATTGCTCTTCTTCTCACTAGGTAGTGTTTTCTATTCACTCTACACAGGTGTAAATGACTACATGGGGAGAAAGACAGACGAAGCAGGACTGAGCTTCTTAAAATAGAAACATATGTTTTTCTGGTAGTTACAGTGCAATCAGGCTAAATTGCCATACTTCTCTCAAAATAAGATCTCAGTTGCATGTACACTTCCATATATTCTGCTGTCTTGCAGAAATTAGGGAATTGGACATTGTTGCTCCATTCTGTCAATTAAACATCCCTTTGAGTGTATCTGCAAGCTGTTGTCTGGATGAAATTCAGAGATCACGTCTGAAATCACATCCCAAGTCCATAAAAAGAAACACAGCTATGCGTGTTTCCCCAAGTAATCAGGTGGAGTGACTAGAAAGCTATGTACAGAGTATATTTAAAAGCATTTGGTAAGGATCATCACTGATCCTACGTGTGCATGTATAAATAGATCAATAGATAAATAGATCGATAGATAGATATAAATGTATAATTGAATGAAGATATTAAATTGAGACTGAAAATTTGTCATCCTTTTTCAATCTAGTGAATATGGCAATGGAAACATGTCTTTAACCCGTGGAAGAGCTCATTCTAACTTGTGATACTTTAAATCATATATACAGTCTCCCTTCAAATGCTTAAATTTGAACTTGGACCAAAGCGAAATATTGACAAGTATAAGGAAGGAGAAGAAATATTTTAGTAAAGCTGCAACCCCCTGAAAATCAGATTTCTGAATGAAAGGTGTACCTCAAAAGCAAAGTAGCACAGAAAATCCTACAAGAAAGCTCATCTGCCCTCTCCTGATCTTATAGCTCTTTATTACATTCTCCTGTTTGGACATCAAATGCAAAGTCCTTTTCTTTTTCTTTTCCTTCCTCCTTTCCCATGGTTTCTGAGGTGATTTCTCTGACTACGTTGACAGGATTGTATTTCCCCTTCCTGTGGAGATCAGGGCCGTGGTGTTCAAGGCTGATTTTGAATGAAAAATGCAGGATGTCTTGTCTAGGTAGGCGAGGGATGGGGGACACCGAGGTGGGACAGCCTGCTCTGTACCACACCAAAGGTCTTTTGCACTGCCCAGTAACTAGGCGTTTGAGCATATAAGGCCCTGAACTCAAAACCTCCCCTGTTTGCTGAGCCATGTTAGTCTGCAATAATTATAATGTCAGCTGTGTTGATTGTCTGTACTGGGGCTGCTCCTGTGTGTCCTTCCTGGCTTCCATCCAGAACGACGCCTCGGCTTCATTAGCCATTCAGGCTTCATTTTGTAATGAAAACAGAGAGTCCCGAAGGCCTACCCAAATTGCTGCTGGACCCCAAAGGGCAGCCCTGTGCCGCGCAGCCCCGCTGGGGCTCGGTGGCAAAGCCCTCGCGGGAGCCCATATGCCAGGCGTGGGCTCGGCAGCAGCTGCCGGGCTGCCTGTCCTGGGTGCCCGGTGGCAACATCAGGGAGAGGGATTGGCACTGCGCCGCAGGGATCGCTTTTGTTTCCCCTAACACAGCCCTGCCAAGCTCCTCTGTAGCTTCGTTGCCGTGCGGCCGACCTGCTTTCTGATGTGCGTTGCAAAGGCTCAGCGGGAGGGCTGTATTGCTTATGAAATCCTGTTTTACAAATGCCTTGTTAGAGAGAAAGAGGGGCTTGCCTCGAGAGGGTTCACGTTTATAGAAGCCTGGATGCGGCTCATGTTGAGCTTGCAGTTTCACAGGAGCTTTGAATCGCTCCACTTGATTTTGTTTTACCGAGGATTTCACCTAATTGGGTGAACCAGTAGATCTGTAATTGCCCCAATTAAGTGGTCATAACGTGTCATGTAGATAATAAGAGGGATAACATTGTCCTGAACAAAAATATGAGGGTAGAAATACTCCTATGCATTTAATCTATCATTATCCTTTTCTTATTTTCTTCTTTATTTGGACACATGGCATTAAAAGACTAGACAGCAGAATTTCATCACCTAGTGAAAGCATCAGTTTTCATGGTCCAGCTGCATCCTCAGTATGCGTAATTCAATAATGCCTTGATCAAGCAGCTGTCCTAGACACTTGTTATTACTGTGCAATATCTTCTCCTCGTTAGATCTTGAAGTAGAATCACCATCTAAATGAAGGATAACATAATTAAATGCGGTGTTGGGTAGTATCAGAGGCAAAGGGTTTCTTTTCTGGGGATGGAGATACTTCGCTGGAGCTGTGTATCATCATTGAAACCAATAGATTATATCTTTATTCCAGGAGATTAAGTAAGTAAAGTGCCTATTAAAAATGGTCTTCTAACATTAAGAGAGTGTGTATGTTTGTAGCCAACAGCTCAGCATCCTTTTTCTTTCTCTCTAAGCTTGTTTGGGAAGAGGGGCTAATGCATTCAATAAATAAACAACAAAAAACAAACTGCTGTTGCTATCTCCAAACTACACTACAGAGGTCAGGGTTTCTACCCTAACATATTGCAGTTACACATAAATTCTAATAACCAAAAAGAACGATAGAAATGTCAGTGCTTTAATTAGAGTAAAAATGCACTATTTATTCACAGAGAGACCTTGACCCATTACTATGATTTCCTATTAAAATCTTCAAACCTTGGTTCTCTAGAGGACTCCTGGAGTGTTCAGGAGCCTCACTTCTGCTGGCAGTCTCTTAGTTATGGCGCTGCCCCTTTGACTCGAATGTGAATTAAAGAGGAGATTATCCCCAAGAAAGGCTTCATATGTTCCTTAAAACATCAAACTATTCATTATGGTGAATCCACATTAATTCAATCTGTTGGAAAATACCACTGTTTATTGGTTACATTTGCAATGCCTCACTACTTCGAAATATGCTGTCTATGAAAAATGGAGTTGCATTTCCAGACTGTAGAACCAGTAACTAGCTGATGATATTCTAAAATACTATGAAAAAAAATGTCAGTGCTGGAAAGTGTTTGATTGCCACATGTGCAAGGCAGCTGTGCTTTACCCTTAATGACAAGCCTCTGTCTAGGAGAGAAATAATAATGGAATGAGGCAACTGAATTAAAATCAAAAAATACGAAAACATTCAGCAGGGAAATGAGAGCAGAAGAATGTGTCCTGACTTCTAATCTCTTCTCTGAATTATTTCATTGTCCAATTATTATGTCTAATATTATATAATATACATATGATATATACTATAATATGTCTCTGAACTAAGGAGCCTGCACACCAGGCTAAGTACTATGTTTCTTGATGTTCTCTCTTTTCCCTCAGAAACACTGTGTTCTTGGCCTACATAATGATCTGTCTTCAAAAAGAAGGGTAATTGGTGTTGTGTCCAACCTTGGTTTGCAGTGGTGGATAATCTAATAACTGGGACATTCTCCTGGGAAATGGGAACTGTGGGATACATATGCCTCCGATCTAAGAATTCGTTGAATCTTAATCTCCAATTTCCTGGAAAAATGATCTATCAACTAGACTATGGTATTAAAAAGAGGCATCCTCAAGTCCTGGCATTCCCAACACCACTAATGTTTTAATAGAAGGACATGTCATTCCAGCAAATAAAGGTGTAGCTATTAACAGGGCTGAGAGCTTAAAGCAGAGAAACGCAGTCTGAAAAACAATATTTGCTACATTTTCAACAGGAATAACAGTCAGCCCCTAGAATATCTAAACAAGAATTGTAGTGGATTTCCCATTAATGGAAACTTTAAAATTGTCATTGCATGTTTTAGTAAAAAACATGCTCCAGGTCAATCACAGCTATTGAGATTTGAAGCAATAATTAATTCAGGGAAGTCGCATGACCTGTCAGACAAGATGATCACAATGGTCACTTCTGGTTTTAAAATCTATGGAGTTCCTGGATTCTGTGCTGTGAATGCCAATGAGACTGCCAATTAGTGTGCCTATTTTTTTTGATGTGAACACATGTTCTCTGGGAGCTAGGCTGAGACTACCAAATTAATTTTTAAATCATTAAAATGGTTCATTCCCTGAATAATGATTGTCACAAAGCATGACAGAATGTAAAGGAGAAAGCATCTATTTTGAAGCAAAAAAAGTAAGAATAAAGAAATAATATTACATAGCTTTGTTGCCATCTCATTCTTTCCCATCACTGAATGCCATATGTAAAGCACCTAATTTAATCTTTCATTTCATTGTTACTTTTTATTCCTTAGAGTAGAAGGAACATTACTAAAGCAGTGCTTGATGGGGAGGGTTTTAATGCCAAAGCTGAGGACTAAATTTCTAAGTAGTGGCAGATCCCTCATCTCTTGGGAGAAAGGATGTCTATTCAAAAGGCAAAGTCAAGTATGAATAGTTAATCATCTGTAGTCTTGATTTTTTTTTTGGTCATTTTAAATGCATGGTATGTTCTTGCTTTCACTAAAATTCATGGACCCATGATTGTTTATAAATTAATGGCAAGTCTGTCATTTAAATAACAAGGCATGAAATACAGCTATATGTTTGTATTTAAAGGAGATGAAAAGTGGAATAGGCTTCCATTAGCTGGAGACTTTACATATTAATTAGCATGACTGTTTAGAAATGTATTCAGTGACAATATGTCTCCAGTGAGGCAAGCATGACTTGTTAGCAAGCAGTGAAGGTAGCATCAGGCGCGGCACAGGAATATCAGCTTTTGCTGTACATTTGTTTTTATCGTAGATTTATCAGAAAATGCTGGTCTATTTGGTACCAGGAGTGGTTCCTAGCAGAATTTCCACCACTGTGGAGTGCAATGGAGTTTCTTGTAAAACCTCCTGAGATGCTAAGGTGAAAGGTCTATCATATGCAAATATGAAATAAAGTTAATACTGGATTTTTTTGTTTTGTTTTTTTTTTTCAGTTGCAAGGTAGCAGCATTATTACAAAATCTGATTTTATAGTCCTTTCTTTTATTGTTGATTCTATTTAACTCTTTCTGTCTCTGGATTCAGTATCCTATAAACAGCAGAGAGGACAGAGTGATTTCTTTTAGTAGGAAGGCCATTTTAAACAAGAATCTGGGTTTTCTGGTTTTGGTGGCAGTCTGTACACTCACATGACACCTTGCAGAGTTGCTTTTTCTGTTTATTTGTAAATATGTGCTGTCTCCTAAGACTCAGTCACTGTAATGCAATCACTCCTCACAAAGTCTATTGTTATTGTGTAACAAAAGAAATGAGGAACACTTGTTATTGTCTTGTCTGGCAGTTGGGGAACTTCTGCAGGCAATCCACTGCTCCCCAGTCAAAGTCTGTTGCAGTCTAGAGTATTAAAATTGAATTTGCAGTTACTGAGTAAGAAAAGCATTCCTATTATTTTTAAAATTATGTGCCCCCGCCTTAGAACACTGGAACCATTCACTTTTATTTTATTTTGAAGTGGTTTCTGAGGGACCTCTAGGAATGAGAGTGCTATTTACCCAAATTTGAACTGAGAGTAGGGAAGAAAAACACCATGATTCCAGCCACAGGAGTTTCAAATACACCACTAGCATCTTCTCTTTGCTCTGTTCTGCACTCTAAAAATGCCTGGGAGGAGTAGGCCATCTCTCTGGACACTGCTGGACTGGCCCTTAGTAAAAATCTCTGT
>JAYECN011196167.1:14101-31377 GCA_035222435.1 Microcambeva ribeirae
AGTAACTGCAAGCTATTGATCTCACTTCAGGACTCCTTATGTCAAATTCTATTGCATGTCTTGGGTGGACTATCTAAACCAAAGCTTCTCAGCAATTTTCCCTAGACTAGCAGAACTGTCTTGAGAGTGGAAAAAATGGAATGACATTGTACACCATTACTGCAAGGTGTTTCATTTTCAATTGAATTTAAAAAGAAATCATTTAAATGTCCACTGATTACTTGTATTATCCATAACTATATTTCCTTGCTCATATGATCAGGGAATGTGTAGAGGAATTTTGCTTTGTTTTCGTGTTACGTTTTCTGATGACTTTCTTGTATCTTTTAAAGCACCAATGGTCCATGGACTGCCTTGAGAAGCATTTATTAAGATGACCATAATTTTTTTTTTCATTCATGAAGAATGCAAGTCCCTCATCAATGAATAAAAAACTGGAAGGCTCTGGTAACTAGATCTTTTGTTTCACTGAAGTAGCAGATAATCCACTGCCAGTTCATATAGCTACAAAAATGTTGTTTATTCAGGGAAGTCATTAGATGTTAGAGCAATTCATTGGTCCTTCTCCCTTTTTTTTCTGGACTATGATGACAGGAAAAAAAGAAAGGGCTAAAGTATCTTTGTTGCAATCAACAGAGAATCCTTAGGAACAGACTTGGCATAGTCAGTTAAAATCAGCTCCTGGAATTTTTATGGACATTTTTTCTTACATTACTATGTCATTTGCTAGGTAAGATTTCTCACATTCCTGTCTGAAACAGAGAAGTGGGCCTGACTGGGGATCTTAGTTCCCACTATAGACAATAAGATGTGATCCTGTGGTCGGGTAGTTTTAAACCAGAACGATCTCATAGATATGGACAATTTTTGATCAATCATCTATTCACTAATAACCTGTTCGTTAACAATTAAACGTTTCTTTTGGTTATTGTTGTTGTGTTTTTTCTGTTATTTTTTTTTTCTTTTGTACAATGCTGTGTCGTTCTCTATGCCTCTCTGAAATCATAAAACTTTTGTTCTATATGATAGTGCTTTGGGGATTACATCTATCATCCCATTAGTTCATCTATCTCAGAATGATCCAGCATAGGTACCATTGTGCTTGGCCTCATTTTCCAAGGTGTGAAATCACTTATTGACCTATAAATTTTAATTTTTCAGAGAAACACAGAATAACTTATGTTAGACAGGTCCTCTTGTGGTCTTCCGGTCCAACTTTCTACTGAAAGTGAGGAAAACATCAAATTCAAGTCAGGTTGCTCAAGGCCTTGTCTGAAACCATCATGAAAAACTCAAGGATGGAAACTCCACAGATTCTCTGGCCAGCTTACTTCAGTTCTTGACCACTCTTGTCATGAAAACTTTGTCCACTTGAAGTTTTCCTCATCACAGCTTGTGACTGTTGCTTCTTGATCTTTCACTGTGCACTTGTGGGAAGAGACTGGCTCTGTTTGCTTCATGTTATGGCAAATTGGAGGCTGATGTGTTGCATGAGTGCTTTAATTTTTGCTGTTTCTCACTTCAAGTTGACACCTATAGTGCTCTCTCTGCCTAGTTCTTTCTCTTTGCAGTAATTTCCTTGGTAAGAAACTACAGAAAGAACACATGTAAGACTCCTAATTTGCTCTAATTTGCTTTCAAGATTACCTTCATGGGTTTTATGGATTTCACTAATTTATTATGAAATAATTTTCAGATAATTTAAACTATATTCATCAAAAATAAATGAACATAGTGGATTTTATGATGCATTAGCATGTTGTCTTTTGCTTGTTCACTTAGCAATTTGCAAAATGTAGTAATTCCCAAAAGGCCTTCTAGTTTTCATTAGTTCAAATTAGCAAGGTAAGACTGTTGCATTATTTGTTTGTTAAAATATTCAAAGCCTAAATCTACCATTACCTTTACCTAGACATCTCCAAAGTGCTTTGTGATTAAACACAGTAACAAAATAACAACAGAAGTAGCTTAATGGTATAGGTTACCAAAGATATGACATAGAAAAAATAGATGGACTAGATGACGGAAACCTTGGTAGGGATCATAATAAAATATTGGGGGGAAAATCGCTGAAATAACTCCTTTTCCCCAAGTAACAATGTTTTGCTGGGAACTTTGTCTAACAAATGAACATTTTGTAGTGAACATGTGTTGATATACTTCATACATTTTATAGGAAAAAATATTACATCAGTGTGCTTTATGCATGTACATGTATACATATGCACGCATATAGGTGCTTGCATGCACGCTGACTTCCATAGCTGTAGGAATGTGTGTTTGAATGTATATAAAATAATTAAAGTTTCCGGTAAGGTCGGAGATTCACTTGTGCATGGATTCTGTGAGACACTTGGTATCAGTTAAAAGAATTATGAAAACTCCTTTCTCTTGCTCTCTTAGAGCAGAAGGGGCTTGACTGAAGAGCACTGTAAGAGGTGGTTTTATCAGTGTTTTCCTGGAGTGGTGTTTGGTCTGTTTTTGAAGGATGGTTTTATTTTCTGTGTAGATCCCCCATCTCCATTTTAGCTGTTATTATTCCAAGTGGAGAACAGAACAATTGTGCTTCCTTTTCCTTCAGGGAAACATTTTGGGGTCTGAATGCCATTTCTGTAATAATTTCAATCCTTGAGATAACTTATGACAGTCTGGTTTCAAATCTACATTTTGCAACTAACCCAAATGACTGTTTTTATTTTTTTTTTTTTTTTGTCTTAACAGTATATAGTATAACACTAACATACTTCTGTCCGAGTTGTCTAGGTTAGTCGGTAATACTTAAAATAAGTGCACATATTTGTCCATTTGCAGCAGAAAAAGGAACATCTTATGGTATAATACCTAATTGCTCTTTGGCAACACCTGGTAAATAATGGCAAAATTTAGGTGCAAAATATCATCCTAACGACTAAATAAGAAAATTATTGTTACCCACAAATAAAAATACAGAAGTACCTTTAGTCTGAACAAACTCATGAACCCCACTGCCTGCATAAGAGATTGTGAAGAGAGATCACTTACACTATATTTATATATTCTACCCCTCACAAACTTTTTCACATTGTGACCAGCTGGTAATATTCTAAGCAATCACTTTTCACCATTGTAAACTAAGCAGTCCTGTGGCTTCTGGGAGAAGAAGCCAGCAAGAAAGATGGGCATTGTAGTGAATTCAGCCATTTTATGAACATAAATGTTGACATTGCCACAGAAACTTCTTTTTTTTTTTTTTCTTTTTTTCCCCCAAGGGGTCTAGAAAAAGGACATGAATTGCTCTGCTGCACTATCAAAGCTGGTGGCTTAAATTATACTTATGTAAAAAAAAAAAAAAAAAAAAAGTAAGAAGATCTCTGGTAGTTAAAACTAGAAAGTCACTGAGCCCTACTTTGACCCTGTTCTTCGTATGTCATTAACAATGGACTCAAAATTTGCCCTGCAAGATCTCTCTGTAAAATGCTTATAATTCTGTCCCCCTCTACTCATCTCTAGAGACAGCAGACTTTTCTAGGCAAGTGCTGTGTGTTTTACCACTTGCTAAAATACAGGCCACAGTCAAATACAAATTGAAGTAATAATTAGGGAGGACAATGCATTTCCTGCTTGTTTCTGGTGCACACAAATCCGCACATCTGAATACAACTGGACTACTTGAGGGATTATTTTTCTACTCAGAAGCAGCAAAAGCTGCCCTAAGCAGAGAAGACAATACATTTCTGATTAGGAGATCTCTGTCAGGGTGCAGTAGGTTAATTTAATAGCACCCACCTCCAGGACATTAGTTTTAATCTGGGATGCATAAAGAAGATGTGCTGATGACAATTAAATGTTTATAACAGCATTTACAGCCCCCAAGTAAATATGAGTATCTAAAATCAGCAAATAAATACATGCCATAAACCCACTTTCTCACGTCAATAAAATGCAGAAGTTTTAGGTTCCACAAGCAGTCCTGGCTCACAAGATAGCCACTTGTAGCTTGAAATAAAATTGCAGCAACATTATAGGTGGATCATTACGTTCAGATAACAGAAATATTCCACTTGCGGTATTTGCAATATTCTATCACAGCACTGGCTTGTAATGCTCTCAGAAGCCACCAATTACCCTGACCTCTCCTTACCCCCACTCCAACCCCAACATGACGGCATAACCTGATAAAAGCTAATTTGGGTTTATCTTTTGCATCTGTGTCTTCTCAGTGGCGCTGGCAGCAATGCACTCGCACGCATTGCTGATGTGTCTTGGTTCAGCAGTCCTTACCTGGAGAATACCACGGTCCACCACCTCTCCCTGACTGAGGGAGCCCCACTCTGATCCCCAGTCTCTCATAGCATGTTCCAGTACCCTTCCTGTCCTTCCTGTTTTCCTGCAAACTGCTGTTTGCAAATGCAAGAGCTACTTAACAGGACTTAGATGCAAAGAAAGGGGATGGAAAAGCTAGTGGGAAAGTCTCATGGTGCTCATAGTTTCTTCAGATGGTGCAGTTTCAGATTTTTTTGTGTTCCGTGCCATATCATCTGCAATTGCTAAGGTATCTTTCAGTGATGGCCTCATCGCTGTGAGGTGGATAGGGGAGAGTGGAAACTCCCTGTGAATGATCCGAATGTGTCCCTGCTTTCTTTAAAGTGAACTTTCAATTTTCCTGTCGGCTGTCACAGATAAAGAGACAGATAGATTAACTAGAATGCCATTCAGATCTTGCATTATTTTGTCCTCTGAGACTCCTTCTGTAAGAGGAACAATTGATTTCTGTTACAGTGTGGTCAGGCAAACCAGCAGCAATGTGCTTATGATTCTCTCCCATGGCTACAGCTCTTCAGAAATGAATAACCAGCCCAAACATACTCTTCTTGCACAGTGTGGGGAGACTAAAATTCAGGTGAGGGTAAGATTTTTCTACCTTAGGGTGGGGGAGTGTAGTATATGTAACAGAGACAGTTAAAATATGAGCAAAGTGTTTCCAGCTTCTATGATCTTAGAGGGCCTTTGCAAATGCTGTTTATGATGAGGAGTAGTTTTTGCTGTTTCTTATGTAGCACAGTTCTTCGTTATTGGTAGTTGAGCCGGATGAAGTGGCAAGTCTGAGGCCTCTGAGGCTTCTCAAGTAGA
The DNA here is from genome assembly GCA_035222435.1 of Microcambeva ribeirae. Classification (NCBI taxonomy): domain Eukaryota; kingdom Metazoa; phylum Chordata; class Actinopteri; order Siluriformes; family Trichomycteridae; genus Microcambeva; species Microcambeva ribeirae. The sequence goes on from JAYECN011196167.1 coordinate 19,211, forward strand.
AGACCTAGGAGGTCCTACATTGCAATTTCCTCCTGGATTGCCAGGTATCTCCCCTTTGGGAGTGTGCATAGCTGCATGCTGAGAGAGCTGGCTTTCACACAGTAACGCGGAGCAGGAGTGTGGAAATCCCTAAACGCGCTTGGGTCAGCAGGGCTAACGTCAGAAGGAGAATGCCTTAGAGAATACTCATTAAGTGAAGACATCTCTCCCGTACCAAAGCGATTTAAAAATTGTTTAACAAAGAAAACAAAGCTGGGATAATTTGATCAGTGGGCAAAAGTCCCACCCATCCCTAGTGGGGAAAATGATCTCTAATTATCTCTCTTTCATGTTGTACATGAATCCAGTGGTCTAAATTTATCTGCTAATGGACCACATTTCACTGCTCAGATGAGCAAATTTCTTGAGAGACCTGTTGGAGTAGAATGAATGTATCCTGCTGGTCAAAATCCAGATTTCCTTTGCCATTTAATCTTGGAGATACTGCTCAGTACTTAGCTCTGCACTTAGAAAAAAAAATGAAGAGAGGAGCTGTTTTGTAAGGTGTGATAACCCTTATGCCTGTTGTTAAACAGCTTGGGATTGCTGAATAGCTGGATAGCTTTCAAAAATAAAGGTTTCAGATTGAGAGGGTTTTTTATGCCTTCTTATAAGGTGTTTTTATAAAAACTTTTCTTATTCCTGTGGAAGCCAATGGTGATTTCCTTTGGAGTGGGTTTAGGTCCTTTGTATTTGCAAAACTTAGATGCACTTTCAGCCCAGAACAGACAGGCAAACAATTCAGTGTTTGTCCACAGTATGAAGAGAGCACTGAAGTCAAAATATCATTTTCGGTATATAATGGGAGTTCTGTAGTACTGCCACACACGGCTCTCTCTGCTCAAAGACAATGAACTCAACAAGTCTGCAGTGCTTTAGGAAATGAGACCAATTTGTAAAACTTGCTGTGAGAGTACTTATCAAAATTTTAGAAATTATTTACTGCTTTGAATTCTGTAGAGCTTATTTACTGTCTCAACAAGGAAAGGAGAGCATCTATTTCTCTGTAAAATGATTATTACTGTTTCTAAGAAGGCTTATAGCTCTGGTGCAGTGCAAGGCTATTTGCCTTTTACAGCATCAAGTTTTTGTCTTATCATGTAGCCTTTGTTCATGTGGGTAATGCTTCTCCGAAGAATATTTGTCTTTCATTAAGTAGGACTAGATGAGAAGGGAAGTAATTAGGAGTGGCATTTTGATGGGGCAGATTTCCTGGCACCACCGAGGTGGGAAATGATTGAAAAGCACCCCACAAGTGAGAGGTCCAGATAGCTGAGTGAGGCCCTGATAGCTGGGCTGAAAAAGCCTGTGGTAATCAGCTTGGGAAGGGAAGAAGCTGAGGGTTTATGCTCATTGTTAAAACATAGGAAATCCTTCATATGGGAGACTGCTCTTCTGTTTTGCCTGGGAAGTGGCAGATACCTGTGAATCGCTGGTGAGAAGGAAGGGGATGCACTGCTAGCCCGATTGGTTTGGTAGATGTTAGACATGCTTTGCACTTTCTCTTTAAACAAATTGAAATACTGTGGAAGAGGACTGACAACCTCTACACACAAAGCAGGGGTTATATATGCCTTGGGCAGGGATTAGCTCCAAGATGCTGCTGGATTGCCATCAAAGGTCCTGAGCCACATGCTGTAGGTGACCCTGCGTGTGCAGGGGGGTTGGACTAGATGATCTCTAGAGGTCCCTTCCAACCCTAAGCATTCTATGATTCTATGATTCTATGAAAGGTGCCATCCTAAGAGGGCCTCTGATGTGTTATGCAGGAGATTCTCTGGCTTTCTAATCATGTCTTCTTTAAGGGCATTTGCCTTTTAACACAAAGAATTTTCACAAAGAATAGATAGAGATTCCTCTGTCAGGAAATGAATTATGTTTTGATGTGAAAAAATACATTTTACTTTGTATGTTCTTTTATTCTAGACTTATTTCTCATATATTTCATATATTGAAGCACTACATCAAAAGCAGATTTGTATAAGTCAAATTGACTTTTCTTATGATCGTATTCTCTTACAATCTTTCCTGTGTATTCATATGTATCCTTTTCAAAACATTTTAATCTGTTTTTGAATATTGTGTATTTTATTGGATGGAAAATGGAAATTATTAATGATTATAGATACCTCCAGGAAAACATCACAAATATTTTTCTTAATTCCAGGACTGTCCTGTAGACATATCATCTCACTGTTTCATCACAGGGGAGCATGTGAATGAAAACACTAGAACTACATTTGATGCTGTAAACAACAGGCAATTAGTCACAAAAGCTGGGGAACTCTTGAAAAGCAAAATGTTTTCATTCACATGCTCCCCTGTGATGAAACAGTGAAATGACTGTCATCAGAGGGAATTACGGCTTCACCTGGGTAATCAGCAGCAGAAGAGACAGATGAAATTCTGAGAAGCAAAGATGTTGCTTCTTGTATCAATGTGCCAAAATTGGAGAAAGATGAAATACAGCCCATTTGGCAAAGCTCCATCTAACCTGAGTGTTTTTTGAAGTTTTCTGTGAGCATTCAGCTGTTTCAGAACAGGTGCATTCATTTCATAAAAGCTTTATTGAATCTGACTCAGATTTTTAACAAATCTGATGATTGTCAGCTCTTCAGAGATTCCCTGAAGTGGATTTTGTTCCCCTAAGTCAAGACTTTATTTCCCAAAGACTTCTTAATCAATGTTTCACTTCAAATTTTTTTAATAATTTGCAGCTTGCTGTAGGGTACCTTGAATAAACAAACAAAACAGTAAAGAATATTCTGTTAATTCCAATTTTCATATCATATGATTAGATGGAAAGTTAATAAGCAGACAAGATGAAAAATTAGTTGACTATATTCTATTTCCACAGTGAGTAAAAATAAAGAGGGATAACTTGTTAGTTCTACAATCTCCTGTCTGCCTGGTTTACCTCTACTCCATGTTGTGGATAAATATCATTGCCTTGCCTTGCCTAGTGCTAAAATCCTTTATGCCTTTTACAACTTTCATCTCTCCACCCCCTCTTCTGCTAGTACCATCAAACTCCAGCTCTCCAGATCCTATGTGTTGATTAATGCTGTCCTTTTTCCAAGGCTGTCTTCTACAGTGGTGCCTTTTTGCCTGAGTAGTGTGGGGTTTCTTCCTTTCTTGCAGGCTTGCTGCTGTTGGTTTGAGAACGGGAGTTGCATCTGGATGAGTCTTCAAGCTCTACAAATCCTCCATTGTCTCATGTCATCTGCAAATACCTCTTTGCATCCTGTTTAGTTAACTTTTTTTCCCTCCTTTCCATGATAACCGTGAAGGTATTATGTGCTGCATGCACAAGTTGTATAAGCACGGAGAGGAGGGCTCATGCAGGGGTTGATGGGGTGCATGCTCTCCTTGTGCTGGAGTTCTTCTAGCTGTTGCTCTCTCACTAGGGGCACCAGCCTTCACACTAACCTGCAGCTTTGCACAACTTCTACAAGTGGCCCCTTCTTACTCAAATCACAAAGTATTTTGTGGCAGCATTAAAAGAAGAAAATGCTTGATGAGAGACACGATTACTTGGAGCAATGATATTTGGTATTTAAATGCTTGTCTTATGTTCAGGAACCAGTTTAAACTCTGTCTTCCTGATAGCAGTGATTTGTGTATGGAATATTTTAAGATAAATTATCTTGGACTACCAGGGGTCCTTAAAATAATAGTTTTTTGTTCTAAGTTGCAAGCCTTCATGTTAAAATAATCATTATCATAGTTTGTATTAACCTGAGACCTTGCAAATTATCTTAGCAGAGATGGAATTGAAGCTACTTCCTCCTTAGCCAACTTGAGCTTTTTAAGGAAGCCTCCTTACCTCTGCATTTAGGTATGCTCTCAGGTGACAGAATTGCCTCCAGAAGCAGCTGAATATCTTGTATCAATACGAAATTGTCAAGTGCCCACATACTTTTATGATGTGTCTGACTTCCTCCCCTCTCTGTACATAAATCTCTATAGATCACTGAATATGCCAGTGGACAGTTAGAAGCGCGTGTTATTTTGCAGGCAGAATTGGCACAAATACGGAGAAGTCAAGCAAGCACAGAAAGGTTCCCCATCTATCCTTTTTTTTTTTTTTTTTTTAAAACCTATGTGACATATAGCAAATTTTGTGAATGGAACTATAGCCCAATGGAGAGGCATGAGGCATGATCCACATGAGGCATCAATGTAATTTTTACTGGCAGGAGAAGAATTTGATCATTAAGTGACATGCCAGCCATATGACAGCACTTAAACAGTTGCTGTCAATCACCTGCTATGTGTCAGTACCTTTACTTATCCTTTCAGGTCATATATCCATTTACATTATCATCATCTGAACAAGAGTACAGCATTGATGAAAATAAAAGCCAATGCCAGTAACTAAGTGAAAGGAAAAAAAAGATATTTTACACTGTAGCATAAACATGGCATAGTAGGGGTTTCTGATATCATTTACAGGAGAAGCCAGTTAGGCCCTGAAAAAATGGAAATGTGTTCTGAGATTTAGATTGGATACAGTAAGAAACAGGAGAGATGGATGTGGACTAGAACTTGAGGCATCCCTGCTTCGCCGTTCTAGCTGACACAGTCTAATATCCTTATCCATAGAGATATCCTTCCAAGCCATTTGCTTGATTTTCAACTGCAGTCCCAATCCAGCAAAGCACTTAAATATATGCATAATTTTAAGTAAGTATTGTTAAGGGATTAGAAAGCAATTACAGCTTGTCAGACCTCCTCAGACATGGTCAAATCCCTTTTCTTCTTCACAGTCTTCTAAAAATATCTGCATCTAAACAGGGGAAAGCTTCACAACTGGTAGAGCCTCATTTTGTTCCTGGTGAGACCTGGCTATGCACCAATCCCTATCCCCCACAAACATTTCTTTCCTCAGGAAGGACACCTAGATGTAAAGATCAGATGGTAGCCACAGCACACTTAGAATAATCATGACACCAGAGCCTTTAAGAAGTACACTTGAACTTAGTCAGACCTCTGGGCAGTACTGGCTAAAAGAGAATACTTCCAGAAGTATATTACCTGATTCTTCTTTTCCTTCTCTTCCTCAAGAAAATGGAAAAATTCCATTTACATATAACGGAGAATACTAAGTGATACATCTTGAAAGGCAGCATTAGGTGACAATGTTGACTTTTTTTGTTTGTGTTGAGAAGAGCAATGGGGACAAGCCAACTACCTACTAGAAATGACCTCCCTCTCTAATTTTTTTCCAGATATTTCTTAGATCTGTCACATTGAATTCACATACCCAGAGGGCTTTTTTTTTTTTCCTTGGTCTGCAGATGTGTTTTGTACTAAAAAAAAAAAAAAAAAAAAAAAAAAGTGAAATCTCATTCTTGTATGACCTATGAGTGCCTATGAGTGTGTTGCTATACATTTCTCCTTAAGAAGGTGAGGGTGCTGGTACACACGAAAATATCTGTGGAACAGACTGAAGATATGATTGAAATTCTTGAGTGGCTTTATGAATTCCTTCTTAAAATGTTAGTCAAAGGCTTTAGCAGTGCCAGCCTTCATTCACAAAGGAGTTAGGTAGCTAAAATTGCCTACCAGTGGATCACCGACTAGTTGGAAAATGCTGTGGCCTCAGTTATTATTTTATTAGTTTATGGTCTAAAAAATATAGCAAATGAACTGCACAAACCCATTCACAACCTCTACTGAACAACCAATTGAATCGTAGGAATAAAGCTGTCTGTTACAAATGAGGGAAGGTCCTTTGACTCACTCAGGCTCATGAGTCCTATTTAGTATTGCCCTCATTCAGCGCTGAATTTTGCAACCAGAATTTCAGTTCCCCAGACCACGCCTTACAACTCAGTTTATCCTCTGCAGTTTTCCTCAGAAAACAGAGAGGGGAAAAATGCAACAGGAACTTTCTACTTTAAAGATTATTTCTCAGCCACATATATTCTTTTAAGGTTTGCAGACTTGTTACTGTGATGCTGACAATGGTAACCTGAGTTTTTTTACTATGTGTTGTTAGAAGCACAAACAGAATATTCAGGTAATGCTAGCAGGATGCTGCATGAAGAACTAATTATATATTTAATTGTGTTGAAAATTTGATATATGTTAACATTTTTATGTATTCTTGGGTGAAGCATCACCAACCAGCTGGCTACTTTCTGGGAGAGACTGAGGCTTCAGCTGGAAAGGAAACCTGGGGAGTCTGGTAGCTTGCTTGGTGAAGGGCTGCTTCTCTGCTCGGAGCAGAATCCACTTGCACTGCAGGGACTGCACAGGTAGAAGAGGCAACACAAATCAGGAGATGCCAGTTGCTTAGAGATGGGACTAGCAGGCAGGTGTTACTGCTGCGACTTGGGATTTTGCAAAGCTCTGCGTGTTGTTCCATCCAGGAAGGGATATAGACTGGAGTGAGGAAAGGGAAGATCCTGTTCAGGCAGAAGTGCTGTGTGCAGTGAACCAAAGTGCTCAGTCGTTGTCCGTGATGAAACTTTCCCTGATATCAAAGGGAGCCAAGATGGACAAGGAAATATGTGGCTGAACACTGCAATCTCATTCTCACTTCTAGGTTCACTTGTTTCTTGAAATCTGTAGCTTGTGATAAGGAGTTCCAGCAGAAACTAACAGGTGAGACCAACAACTAAATCACAGAGCAATGTGAAAAAACTCAGTAAAAATAAGTGTTCGGTAAATCTTGTATGCACTGAGTCTGCCCTCCAGCAAGTCCACTCTGGCTGGGATCAATCAATCTGGCTCTCTGGCTATTCCAAAGGCAATGGAGCTGCTACTGATTCTTGGGTAATTTATTAAATCTGAAGTTTTTGTATTCAGCTGAAAGATGTGGTGAACTTAAGGAACTAGCAACAAGCATGTTCTAAGGTATGTATGGTTTACAGCTCCAGGTACATCAGTGGGCCACTATACTTCTACATCTTGGCTTTTTTAACATGATTCCTAACTAACAGTCTACTGATTTTAAGAGTTAAAGCCAAGATTTTCAATTGGAGTTGCCTGAACTGAAGCATTAAGAGAGGACTCTCTGCCTCAGCAGTTTCTAATTTTCTGTTTTTTTAATCTTATTAACAGCAAAGAGCAAGAAATGGTATTTGAAACAGAGAGGACAGCTATGTCATTAGAATGTAATGGCTGTACTAGAGCAAACTAAAGGTCTATCTGCCCCCTATCCTGCCTTTAGCACTAAACAGATGCTTAGAGAAGAGTAAGCAGTCAAGCATGTAAAATGCTTCCTCCTAATATGTTCCCAGCTTCCATCCATTTTTGGAACTGGAAATTTCCCAGGAAGATACCGTCCTCTTTCTCCTTTGCTGTGCTTTTTTAGATTGCAATACCCTTAGGCTGCTTTCCACAACTGCTCTATTCAGTTGCCAGCACTGTGGTGACACACGTGGGTTCACACATATGTTTATATGTGTGTGTGTGGGGGGGACATGAGTGGAGATGGGATATATGCATTGGAAAAAAGTACTGGTTTCACTTACCCTGACATGAAACCTGTAGAACACAGGGCTGGTGGAGTGGCACGGCTCAAAGCAGAACAAAAGGAGAGAAAGCTTTTTTAGGCTCAGTCTGTTTTTCTTTTCTTTTTTTTTTTTTTTTTTTTTTTTCCTCCCTGAAAACAAATAACGAAGGATCTTTTCCCCGCCCTTCAGTCCTGATTTACCCTTTTAAAATATCAATAATCGTTCTGCCCACTTGCTTGTCTCCACTTACCTCTCCTTTTCCTCTGAGGTCTTTAGAAAACTCATTTAATGTGCAGTAAGTAAGGGGAAGAAAGGATTTCTGTGAGGAAACAAAAAAATAAAAGCTGTAGGTATTTTGATAGGAATCTTCTTTCCTGCTCTTGATACATTACTGATCCTCAGAAGGAGAGAGGTCTGGGACGAACTGTTATGTTGTGTAGCAAACATGGCTTTAGTCACTTTGTCAGTGCATTATTTCATGCTGCTTCTCTTTCTGCTTAAGCTTAATTTCTTTCTGACTTTCAGCTCTTTGTCAGGCTGAAAACTTCTCACTGACTACGAGCAGGACTCCAGCTCAACCTTCTGTGAAAGAGCTGCTCAGAAAGGTTTCAGCGTTAACAGTCCTGCTGCCGCTGCCTTCCTGAGGCCGGGTGCTCTTTCCAAACTTCCCTTCCTTTCTTCCCCATTCTGTCAGTCTACCTGGTCTTTCATGATGCCTAACTGCCCCTTGCCCCACCAGGTGCTCATCAGCATGGACCGTGCTCACCCAACATATCCATCCACCGCAGTCTCTGTACTCTTTCTTATAGCCTCACTGCCATGAGCCCTGCCCAAGTATGTGCGTGTGTACAACCACGCAGGAGGAGCTACCTTGATCCTTGCAACACACAAAGAAACAAGGTAATGGGAAAGAGACACCACTGGCAAAGCCAGGCTGCTTCTCTCAGGTGCTCTGGAGCTATCAGAGAAATTTCTAAAAAATACTGGGAGGGAAGAGAGTATTTCAATTAGTCCTACCACAGGGTCAGTAAATACATCAGCAGACCACGAGTTACCTGGTGGAAAGTCATGAACATTAATATTGAATTTTGAATGTCTTGGTATTTGAAATCCAAATGTCAGAGTTTGTGGAAAACATTTTGCTATTGACGCAGGCATTGACTGGACATCCGCAAGCCAAATATTCCCCTTCATAAAATAAACATGTTGTGGCAGTCAGTTTAGACAAAGGCAAAGAAAATGGTGCTAACATGTGAATGCTTGCTGTTGAGGTGCTCTGTGTATTTTAAGGCATAGTTTCAATGGGTATTTAGATGATTTTAGCAGAAAAGATCATTTAAGGAGCAAAAACATACCCTAGAGGTAAAGATGCTAACAGGTGGCTAATGAATCAAGATAATGCAACTCATTCAACATGAATGAAAATGCAGAGCCCATGAGGTGCAGTATAATTTTTTTTTTTTTAATGTAGTTTTAAATACTCTCCTAAAAATTTCTGGCTGTAACTTCTTTTTATATTTTTTTTATTTGTCTTTTACTTAAGCAGTTTTAATTTCTTTCTACTGATTATCATGAGAAGCTGCATAAAATGTTTTTGGATGCAAAGCCTTAGGTTCCTCTATCAGCCTCAGAACAGTGTGTGGGATGTAAATGCACAGATCCTATTATGTTAAGAAGATTTGAACATATATCTCTTTTGCACTGCTTAGAAAAGGCTCTTTTCTGGCTTCTCTCTATCAGGTTCTTGTCAGGTGCTTGACTCTGCCGGAGGACATTAAGAGAGTCTTGCTTCACAGGTATTTTGCCATGAAACCAGATGTGACTCTAGGCTCAAGAGTGACTGTGAATGTTGTCACTTTGCCACCGCTGCATAGGGTGAATTATACTATGTTCTACTTTTTGTGTTCTCTGAGTCATGTTTGCTTAGGGGAAACATCCCTCGCTTTTGTGTGGGTGCATGCTGAGGGCGCAAATCCACCTCTACATGCATTTTTTAATACTACGAATGGCTCAGGAACAGTCTGTTTCCACAGTCAAGGGGCCACAGGAGCAAGTCATGACATCTTAGAGGATTTGAGGTCTTCGTGACATTTCCTGCATCTGTTGACACTGGATTGTGGAGTGCAGAGTGTTAGTGGGGGACAGATCAGTCCCATTCGCTTCCACTGACTCCATCTGGGAGCAAGCCAGTGTCCAGTATCAGGGATGGGGGAAAAGGAAGAGAAGGAGAGAAGAGAGAGTGTTTTGAAGAAAAAAACACCCAGAACACAGAACAACAGTGATAATGTCCTGGGAAACCAAAGCAGGGCTCCAAGACATTCAACTGCTTAGTGGCTGTGGAAAAACAAATCATTAGTTTAGAGATTTTAATAGTGGAAAGAATGACAACTTAATACTCATATAATACAGCATCATTTTTCCAGTTACATTGTACTTTCAGCTGTCCACTTAACAACATTCTTCCTCCTAAATCCCTAGTCCCAAAAGCACAGCCTGCTCATTTACTAAGAGCAAAAGCATCTTCTAAATCAAAAAATGTCATGAGAGTTACTGAGCAAGTTGAAAGTCATACTTCACTGCTAGTATTTCCACTAATGAATAAAGTTACCAGGCAAATAGTTAATTAATTTTCTACCCGGACAGAGCATGCACTATGATGCTGTTGCTCACATGTTGACTTTACTCTGTTCCTGGGAGTTTGAAGTCTGGGTCCCCAGTGAGAATGCTAGAAAGTGTCCTGGCAATTCTCTGCTTGAAATGATATACATATAATGAGAAATGCATGAGTGCCTTAAGAGATTGACTGATTTATTTTGCTCTGAGAAATGAATAATAATAGTGCTTTATTTCAAAGCCAGTAGTTAGCAGGAAATAATCTTCCTTTCTACAAACTAGTAGTTTTTTGAAAAGGTGATTATGTAACTAGAGATATTGTTCCATAAGCCATTTTGTAATTAAATGTACTGTAAATGAGACTGGGTGAAAAGCAATTAAAGTTACTGTCTTATAGTCTGTGTTTCCTGCTCTAAAAGGGGAAACTTTCAATATGGCATGCACTTTCCCAGAAAGATTAGAAGCAGTTGTGGGGATGATTTATAGATTTAGAAAATTACTTGTAGCAGGTTACATTCTCTCTTTTAACATTTCTAATTTATTGTACATGGTTCAGTCAATTAAGGCTTTGTTTCTCACAGTAAGCAGTGTTGCTATGGAAATTACATAGCATAGGAATAACTGGTTGCTGCACATCAGGTTTTTGGAAGACGGTTTAAGGAGTAAAATGATCCTTGTTTCACAGTGGGAATAAAAAGATAATAAATTTGGTTGGTTCCCTATTTTCAGAAGGCTGCATCTAGGCTATAAAGATAATCACTGACTGAGATTTGGTATGAAATAACCTCTTTTATCTACTGGAAAACCCAAGCAAGTTCAAAATTTTTGTAAATACAAAGAAAGTAAATTGAATTTTAGGCAGATTTTTCTGGCTGATATCAATGAAAATTGTTACTGAATAAAAAGTAGAGCACTACAGGACAGTATTTGCCCAACGTAGTGATTTTCGTAGACCTGACATTAAGAGTGTTAGCAATATGCCATTGCTACAAGGATACATAGGTGTCAAAGAGAATAAAAATTTAATATAGTTTAAGTGGCAAACTCATCAAAATATGAAAGTATTCAGCTGCTGTATTTAATAAAATGAATAGTTTAGATTCTCCATATGAAGCTTCAGAAGCCTCTATAGATATGCAAGATTACAATGTAGATGAACAGAGGTACAACTTCTTTTGTCTGAGCTGAAAAATGTCTACAACGAAAGTAGCTAGTCATTGTGCTGTTTGTTTTGGACCCTTCTTTGGCATATTCAGAATGAGGAGCCCAGGACGTGCTCCCTGTGATCAGTGAGTTGACAGCCATGTACCTAGGCATGGGTTTCTGCAAAGCTTTGTGATGGACTAATCTTTTCCTTAATCTTTGCTACTGCCATTAATAATGGAATTACAGCACAGCTGGGAATGTGTGAGACTCCCCCTTATCGTTTTCATCGGCTGATGATTATGGGAGGGTGCCTGACAGCAGCCTCAGGCAAGGGCACGCGGGGCTGGCGGCTCCCCCAGCCCCCCTGCTCATGCTGAGCCCAGCAGAAGATGCAGAGCATTAGGGCCTTGAGCACTTCCTCTTCCCTCCCACCAAATTTTGGCAGTGGACTCGTTACCAGCCACACATTAGAAGTGTCTCATTTGGCTGATAGATGACCCATCTCAGCAGCAGCAGAGCCTGAAGCCATGAGAACTGCTGGTCTCCCTGCTCCGATAGCTGCTCCTTTGGATTGCTGCCAAGCTCATTTTTACTCGATTTCTTTCCTTTTCTCTTACAGGCCTGTCACCTCAGCTCCATAGGAAGGGAAAAGTAAAGGAGAAGGGGAAAAGGCACTGACAATCAAAAATGCGACCCATAAGCCACAGGCATCCCCACTCCAATTGCCGGTAACTGTCTTATTATTTTATGTTTTTATTCTTATTAGAATCATACCCAGTTAAGCAGATTTTGTAGATGTAGTTTGACAACCAAATCTGCTAGTGCAAGGTAGTGAAAAACTACAACAATGACTATTTTTCTTATTTTTCCTTCCTTGCTTCCCCTCTCCCTCTCCCTCTCCCT
>JAYECN011196267.1:0-26249 GCA_035222435.1 Microcambeva ribeirae
TAGATAATTTTTATATTGTTGAAAACAAGAGCAGTGTTTTCCTGGTACTATATCACAATGTCAGCTAGTACAAATAAAAAAAAAAAAAAAAGGAGAGAGAGAGTGAAAAAGAAACTTTTGATCTTTCAAGTATGGAAAAATCAACCCAGCAGTATCCATACTAGCCCTCTCCTGTGATCAGCTAATAATGGCAAGTATTACCTTGGAAATTTTTTAGTGGATGGATTCTGTAGTAAGAGAATCACCTCCTTCCTCCTGGATGAAGCAAAAAGCATGTTCTTAGAACTTGTGCAACGTCTTAGAAATTTTCTTATTGTATAATGTAAAATTATTTCTGGTTATAGAACTCATTATGCTAATCATTATGGCAGTTCCTTTTATACATATATATATATATACACATACACATATACATATATATATAAAACAAAATCTTTTTTAAGGATTTTTCTCCCTCTTACTTTTTCAAGATATTCTGAACACATCAAAGAAGATTTCTCCACATTGAGCATAATTTCATCCTCTATTTCAGAGAAAATAAAATAATTTAGCATCTATAACCAAATTATAAATACCCTTAAGATATCCACATGACATAAATACCGCAATTTTATATTGGTAATATTAGCCCCAAAATATTGATTCTTGAGTGATTTTTGATATGTAAATAAGTCTGTAGCTTTTAGCATTTGAAAAACAAATTATATTTAGCTAACATGTAACAAATCCAGATTCCCACATTGCATGATTGTATGTTTCTAAACAAATCTTTATTCCATTTCTGAGAAGTTGTCCTAACATTTTTCTTGATTTCAGATGACCTTTAACTATGAATGGTATCAACTCAAAATAAGTAAAGAAAAAAAAATACTTTACTGATTCGGTTTAACGTGTAGCATGTTTTCAGAGATAGGATTTCTGAGAAATCCCTTAGCAAAAATAAAATAAAAATAATAATAATAAAAAAAACATATTGCAGCTCTTCCTGTGAAGTCTATCCTACAAAATTTAGTCAAAACAGCTCTTTAAGAGATTTACTACAGTTATTATTTATCTTATGAAAAGGCAAAATTATTTATAAGTGTGTAAACAAAATATAAGATATTGAGAGATGCCCTTAAGTTTTCAAGGTTTTTCAACTCAGAAAATTTACATCAGTTGCCAAATAGTTGGACTACTTATGTGTGATACAGGATTTGTAGACTAATAATTGTGCCTAGATCAGGTAAAGTAAAAGCTTAAATCCTGGAAGGTGTGATTAATCTGGTAGCTAAATGTCTTCAAATTAAAGTTGCTATTAGGTGAAAGTTTTTTAGGCAAAGCAAGTATTTATGCACTTTTATTAGTACCTACAAGCTAAAGCTAAATCCTGAACTAAATTTTAATGTAAGTCACTGATTCTCATTTTCACAATTCCTTGAATGAATACATTCCCTCAGCTTTCTTATTTCATTTCTCTCCAGACAAGATTTCAGCTCTCACAGGATTGCTCTGAATCTGTGACAGCTAAAAGGAATATGTTTTTTAATATATTTTTAATAAAAAAAAAAACTTAAGTTTGTTGATCTTTGACTGCTGAAAAAAAAATCTATTTTTTTTTTAATAAAGAGAAGGAGTAATTTAAAATAAGCACCATGAAAAGATTTTTTTTTTTTTTTTAAACCTTTCAGGTGATTTTTGTCTTGTTCTGTCTTCAAGGAACTAGAACTGAAAGAGTAACAGCAGCTTCAGACAACTTTGACTAATTTCTGTTCTTATCCATAAAAAAGGACAGCTATTATCAAATTTCAGCACTGGGAAAAAGGTTGTTAAATTGATGCTTCTTTTCTATAAAAAGTCTTTCAAGATATAAAGTAAAAACAAGAAAAAGTAAATAAGTATCTTAATATTTTACATTGCAAATGATTTTCCTTTTTCTTTCACTGAAACAAAGATAGAAGGGAATCCAAATAATGTAATTTCTACCAACTAAAATTAATCCTTGCAAATGAAAGATATTTGTATCAAAATAAATGGAAAAAATAGAAGAAATGAAAAAAAATGGCAAAAAAATGAAAAAAATGACAATTCATTTGTGAAAAAAAATGTAATAAATGAATAACAGCAAAAAAAAGGGGGAGGGGGGGAGGGGGCGACAGGAAAGTGCTAGCTTTCCAAGTGCTACTAATCACCGGCTAATAGTCGATTATTCAGTTCAGCCAGATTCTTCAACCATGATTTTATGGCCTTGAAATAAGAAAATAAGAAAAAAACATTTTAGTATAGTACCTACTCATACCATCTGTAATAGCTCATTAGTCACATATGGTGATCTTAGCATGAGGCTTGGCACTTGTATGGGTTGGCCCCAAAATAGCCATGCCTGCACCCTTCAGGTGATCGTAATTTTCTACACAAAAATCAGCATGTGCTTTTTCAAATGGATAGTTCACCCTTGTAAAGACCTTTAACAATAACATTTAAAAGCCATGGAGAAAATAGCTTTGTTAAGTTCTTGAACTGGCGGGATAGAAAGAGACAAAATACTATATAAAACTTATTTTTTCCTTTGAGAAGGAGAAAAGCAGAACACCATATTCCTCTGGGTTCTTTCACACCTGTGAAGCTACTAAGTAGCTTTTTCACTCATCTGTCTGGCAAAGGACAGACCACATCCTAACTTACACCTACATCCCTGTAGGTGTGAAGAGCTATAGAAAGCACTTTGTTATTATGTCTGAAATCAGGATATTGGTTGGCAAAACCATTAAATAATTTGAGGCCTGAGATGGCTAGCCACCCAAAATGAGTGTTTCTTTCAGAACCTGTATTCTCAAACCAGCACGTGGCCAGTCATGAGGAATCTTCTTTTCTCCTATTAAATTACAGACAAAACAATCTGAATATATTCAAACTAGCATAAGACTATCCATTGATCTCATGAAATCAGAGCTCCTAGAAGAAGCTCTAGAAGTAGGTGTGGGACCATTAATTCTGAATCACATCACCGTGGCTACAGGAAATTGAATTCTTAAAGAGTGAGTACTCAGGCATGGTTTCAGGTCAGTCACCAAGGCTCCATCTCATAGCGGGAGATACACGCTAGCTTTAAACTAGCCAGGTTGGGTATTCCTATCAATGTAGCCATAGCAACGCAGAGCTCGTCCTGCACTCAACTCTAAACTGCCTGAGCAATGTGCAGTCTGAGAGCTTGCTAGTTATTTAGAGCTGTCTCAGATAGGCCTGTTTGATCTGAACCAATGGCACTAAGCACCTGCTCTGAGACTGCAAATCTTTATGCATACTGAATATCTGGCAAAATTGGACTTTCAGATCTGGCAGCATTAAACAAAGTAATGTTTTAAAAACAGACCACTCTAATTATGTGAAGGGCATTGCATGTAGTTTTCTAGAATTGGGCTACTCTAATTTTTTAGCATTACTGCTATTAGTTGCTGTTGCTTTTGATGTTGTTGACTACAGAGGAGTTCCAATGACATTTATTCTCTTCCAGACACACTTGCACACAAATATACATAAACACTAACCAAGAAAAAAATTATCCCAAGGAACATATAATTAGAAAGACAAAACCTCAAACTTTCTGGTTTCAAAGGGCTTTCCTGATGATAGTAATCTGAGGTTTTGAAGCTCTAAATAGCATCAAAGACCACATAATTATCCAAAGAGAAACATGTCATTGATGAGGTCCATCTATTGTGAGAAAAGTGAAAAAGAAATAGATTTTTTCACATTTTTTTCACCTACAAATTTCCTATTTATTCTTTTTCCAGAATAATTAATGAAAGATAATATACGACTTTTATGAAACTTATCACTTGCGTTCCTTTTGTCTGTGGTCCTTCAGTCTATATAGGCCATTGGGGATAGGGTTCATAATTCAAAATACTTTAATTTTTAGAGTAAGAATTTTGAGGCAATTTCAAACATATTTCTCATTTTTTCATTTACTTCTATTATACGTCTTCTTTCCTGGATATGGTCAGACCTTTTCCAGTGAATCATTTCTTGACAGAGAATATTTAGCTGAAAGAGTTATTTTTGAAAATGTGTCATTTTATGCAAATTTCATTAACACTAATAGACAGTATTTTCTGACTGATGAAACATTCTATTTGACATTTTTGGAACAGATTTTTTATTTTAATAGTAAAATATTAAGATTCCTTCTACCTGAAAGAATATGTGTTGCATCAACATGAAGCAACTGGAGGCAACAAATTGTATTTCTGGGTAAAAAAAAAAAAAAAAAAAAGATGGAAAAAAGAAATAGTTAAAAACCTTTCCTTCACCCTTAAATATATGCACCTTTATAAAAAGAAGTCAGGCTTGCCCACTAACATATATTTTATAGTCTTTTTCTAATATTCGTTGTAACAACCTATTAGCAATTCCAGTCGATTAACAATATTAATTTTCAGAAGTCAGTATTAACTGGGAATATTAATCTCCTCTCTTTGCTTGGTGTTTTTTAGTTCTTATTCATGCAGCGCCCTCTCCAAAAGGAATGTTTGCTTAATTAAGGATGTTAAGGATCACTGCACTGCCATGATGAAACATTGACAGATATATATGTGTATGGATGGATTTTGAAGATAAGCTTGAGTCAGATTTTCAGATTTTCCTGTAAGAGCTTTACTGCAGAGGTTTCCAAGAGAGAGGTAATTCTCACAGGTGGTAAGCCTGGTAGCTGCAGATGAGAACAGTGA
This sequence comes from Microcambeva ribeirae, assembly GCA_035222435.1. Classification (NCBI taxonomy): domain Eukaryota; kingdom Metazoa; phylum Chordata; class Actinopteri; order Siluriformes; family Trichomycteridae; genus Microcambeva; species Microcambeva ribeirae. Next base: position 4,710 of record JAYECN011196267.1, read on the forward strand.
ACATGACAGGAATTCAATAGTTTCTATATATACCCAGATTTAAGATCTCATTGGAAGCATACTAGAAATTCAAAGAAGGGTCTCGCACTTTACTATTTAAGAAGTCACTGCCTGTTTCCCTTTATGTTCCTGCTTAACTCATGTTCATCATTACATTTTTCAGAAAAGTATTGGCTATTCCAGCTAGAAAACTGCAATTTCTAGGTAAAGGGGAAGGAAAGCTCAAGAGCCTGAAAATTTTGGGAAAACAATCTGTAGCCAGGGAAAACTCAATAGCTATTGTCCTCCTCACAGCCTTAAAATTAATCTCGTCTCTTTTCCTAGATGTTTGATCTCAGAAGAGTAGATGGTTGCCCTCCATTGTAGCCTCCCAAATAAAGGCTGGGGATCCCTGCAATCCCTGCCCATTCACTTAAATAACTACACTGTAAAGAAAGCAACAGGAAATAGATTAGAGGCCCAACCTCAAAAAAAAAAAAAAAAAAAAAAAAAAAGTAAATCCAATAGATTGACTAGGCAACTTTTATCTTATTAGATTGACTAGGCCATTTATATGCCTTGTCATGAAGTTATTCCAAGGCCACCTCTGGGCATCCTCTGCTGGTGCAGGATTTTCAGATGGTCCAAGGTAACTCAGACATGTGAAAATTCATATCGCTAGTGGACTGGTCCTACACAGAAAGTATGCAGGAGCTGAATAGTTCTGGTAATGGTAAAAATCTTGTTATGGATGGAAGGGAAGAGGGAAGTTCTTTCTTTAAGTAGCGAGGTCACTCAAGCAGTAATAAATTGAAGCGCTCCCCCAACAGGAAAGAATAGGTTTTGGGCTTTGAACAACTGAGCCTAGCTGATGGCTTGGGTGCTTCCTAAAGAAAGAAATCATGTTGTAGGGCAAAATGCTTGCAGAAAATGGATCTTCATGGGTGTCTCTTTCCCAGCCCTTTGATGAAGAAATTTACCTGGCTAGTTATAAGACTTGAATTAAAATGGAAGCTCCTTTGCAATAAGAACTGCTGTCTACTGGCTACTTTGTAATTTATTTATTTTTTTTTAGATTTTTTATCCAAACTTTTTTTGGAATTTCTAATCTAGAAACACTTTCTGTCCCTACAGTACACTAAGTTTTCATGGAGTCTCCAGAATTTTACTTTCCCAACAATGTCAGCTCTTTGCTGAGGAAGCTTTTATGTGACAGTTGTTCTGATATCCCACCACAGAAGCCAGAAAACACCTTGCAAACTACGTCATCATGTTCAAATAAAGTCACTCTGTTTAGCAGAGCCCTACAGAAAAATAAAGTTGGTTCGACCCTTGGTAAGCAATGATTTGTATGAAGAGAATTCCACGGCAGAAAGCCATCCCTAAGCCTGTACCCTCTGCTGTCCCCTCTCCCGAGGATCTGCAGCAACCCAAGGGCAACGTCCTTCACCACAGGGCCTCTGAAAAGGTCTGCCTCCTGCCTCGTTGTCAGGTTCTGAGTTTCTGAGTATTCAGTCACACGTGCCGGGTTTGATAGTGCAGCAGTCCAGCCTTGAAGCTGAGATCTGTTTGTTGAAACAGTTGTGAGCACCTGCTGCAGGAGCTCACACGCAGCTTCTCTGAGGAGTTGCCCTTACTTGAGCTACCTTGAAGCTATGCCTGACCACATACTCCATTTATCCAGACACACAGCCTGACCTTGATGATCTGTTAGCTCAGCTGAGTACCGTCACAGACCTTGCTCTGCTCTTCTTGCTTGGGAGTATGGGAGTATCATAGGAGTGCATCACTTGCCAGTGAGGGCACTGAACTCCTGGCCTTCTGCTGCCTTCAGCTCCTCCCTCCCTTCCTGGCCCATGCTTGTGAACAGGACTGAACATTCAGAAAGAAAGACTATTTTCTGCGGGGTAAGTTGACCTGAAAACCAACTTGCATTCCTATGCCAGTACTGCAGCTTGTGGCTAGGGAGCTGGAGGTGGGGCAAATTGTGTGCACTTGGATGGAGAGAGGATACCTATGGCTTCACAAAGTCCAGGGAATCCTTTATTCCAGAACAGAGATATTACCGGCAAGCTTTGGATTTGTGCCTGCATATTCCTATATACTGTGAGATATGGTGTTGCTGGCTGAAAATCACAAGTGGGAGAATCTGAAAGCAGGGAAAAAGGAAGGTCCAAGGGCCTAGCAGCCACAGTCATATGCAGGAGTTTCTTAGAGGCAAACTGACGACACATACAGACATGCTAGTGGCATTAGCCAGTAAGAACTGTCAGTGTTAGCCGTTGTTTTCCCAGAAGTGCATTCTGTGGCTTACGATTCAAGTTAGTAGTGAATATTTCTTCATTATATACCTTGTTATACTAATACTAATCTCTTTCAAAGCATGTAAAGCATAAGAAATATATCATAATTTTGAATACTTTCCATATGTATATATTGATGTATAACTTAAACATCATCTGTGATTCAAATTGTTTTGGTCACAGTCAATATGTGGTAATATTTTGGTTTCTGTGCATGAAGACAACTTTGTAAGTACTGTTGAACTTAGATTCATGTTTATATTTCTCTGGCAATACATGGACCTTGTTATGTGTTCATAAGCCCAGGTTCCTTAACCTTAAGTTCCTGCCGTAAGTTCCTTAACCCTTTTCCAAGCTTTGTCATTTCGAGATTGTATGGACTAGATGTCAAAGGGCATTTAGCAATATCATCCTGTTGCAGGTAACAGCATGTACATATAAGGAAAGTTAATCTTAGCATTAGTATGGAGAGATCTAGGGTTAAAAAGGGAGGAGCAGAGAGCGTTTTGAAGCTCAGGAATGACTGATCTGCTTCTCTCCAAGTAATAAAAGTAGGGAAACAGTTTTGAAGCATTTTTATTACTCTGAACTTTTGTCTCATCAATAATTTAATAATGTATGTCCTAGAGAAAAATTGGAGAATCTGGCTGAAACATTTGAATACTATTTGGACTGTCTTAGCTGGTAAAATGGCCCATCATCCACCTGAAAGTAATCGAGAAAACATAGTTACAAAAGTATTTGATAGAGGGGTATAGAGTTATGAGTCACTCATTCTCTCTCAAAAGCAGACCTACATAGCAAGGAAGTGCAGCTTGCTTGTGTCAGGCAGCTTGCAGAAGCTTTAAGAAAAGGATTAGATTACCTTTCTTCGTAAGAGCAGAGGTTCTTTTTGTTTTGCATGGCCTATACTTGCACTCTATCAAATTATTGCTATACAGAAAAACAATTATCTCCTTGAATATCGAGATACTTCAGAATCAAATTTTTATGGAAAGGAAGTGTTACTTCATCTAAGCCATTTTTTTACTTTTTTTTTTTTTGCTTAAGCTGCATGGTATTTTTAGTTTATTTATTTAATACGAACAGCTTGTGTCAGACAAAGTCAGTTTATGATGTTCTTTCTTTAGAGGACCTACTGATGCTCTTTCCTTTATGATCATTTTTGGTTCTCTTCAGAATTGATTACTCGTGAGATATCAGGTCAACAACAAGCATATTTGTGAAAAAAAACAAACCATTATAAGAAAAGCAAGATTTCAAATATTACAAACATAGCAATCTTAGCAGACTCACATAGTCCCTTTTAAATCACATTAGTTAAATATGATTAAAAACTGTATAAATAATTTATGAAGCTATTTTATTACTTTATCCATAAACTAAGATTTCTTTTATTCTCTGCACTGCATGACTTATCATGTTCTATTCAAGGTCAGCGGATCTTCAAAAAAACATTCCTCTAGTTACTATTCATTTAATCATATTCCTGAAAAATTTCCTCTGAGGGGAACTGTATTTTAAATACAGAATTTTAGACAAAGTAGTGAGTTGAGTATAATTAAAAGAACTCATAACACTTACTCCAAGAAATACATCTATCTACCTCCCAAATTTCATGCATATTTTGATGCTTGCATGATGAGACTACTACTGTTCAGCTACTTCTGCACCTTTCAGGCTTATATCTCTCTTAAATTTTGTGAGTAATTTCATCTAAATTATTGTTTGGTTAGCAATCTGTTAGTACTGTATTTCATTTTCAAACACACATATCAGTACTTATACTCAGTCTTATACTCAGTATTCAGCATTCTTGTATACTGTGGTATTCGGTTTTCTCAGTACTCAGTATTATCATAAATAATGCTGCTTTTCTACGAACCAGTTGGGAAGTTTCACTTTCCCTCCATAGGCGAGATTTAAGATGAAAGGTATACTAAGTAGAAGTTTAATTTTATTCTAAAGTTGGTATCTTATGACCAAGTAAAAGAAGCACATATGAATAGCGTACCAAATCGTGTTTTACATAAAAGAAATTTGGAATAAACATACATAAATGCTACAGAGATGTTGTCACAAGGTCTATCACATATAAAGTTGTCTCTTGTCTGCCCCAGAAGTCAGCAATGTGGCTTTCCCCCAACTTGAGGTCAGAAACCTGTTTTCATTGAGATATGGAGCAAATATGTACAGTTCTTAGCTAAGAGCAGACAGAGGAGATGACAAAACAGAGAGGACAAAAACTTTGAATACTACCTCAGAGGTCAGTATTTTATTACAATTGATTTAACAGATATTTAGATTAAACTCAAATCATATGTCCCATATTATATGCAAATATCAGCATGTGTGTACTGTCTTTCTTCCAGTATCAAATTTAGCTTTTCTGCATGAAACTCCACTCAAAAACTAACTAAAAATTGAACACAATTAAGAAAGAAGACAGCCTTTCTCCCTTGGAGCTGCCATGCAGCTCTTCTATGTACCGGGAAACAGCAATTTCTAGAGAAGTTTAAACTCTTCTGTTCTCTGACTCCTTTTCTCTTTTTCTCATTTCATGTCCAAGAGAAAGAAATGTAGTCTCAAGTCTAAATTTCCAGTAATTTGTTCCTAGTAAATAGGCAGTGCTAGGCAGTCAGTTCTAATCCTTCCAAAAAGGGGACTGAAGCCCGTAGCAATAGCCATATTGAAGAAGCCATCACACAGTATCTTTTTTGTTTCTAAAAGATTGCATTTCATCTTCAAATTAATAAGAATTATGTACAGAGGTTCTTCTTGTGCAAACCAATTTTCTTTTGGAGTTTTCTTTTCTTTTCAATTCCCTAGCCAGCAGTCATGCAGAGATAAAAACTCCTGAAGCTGCTCTGCTTTCTAAATCCAATGGCACAGCCAACATTCCACAGACAGCTTGTACAGCACACATGCAGGAAAATGACTTTCTGATTGGATTGACATGTTCTATCCCCAAAATCAGCACAGAGAATTAGTGACCACACGGGAAATCATCTTTTTTTTTTTTTTTTTTTTTTTTTTGCGAGTGGGGAGGGGCCAGGATTTATGTGACCATTTAAAAGTAACATTAAAAGTAACACATACTGGAAAAGTTCACTTTTTTCCTTCTCATGTTTTGTTCCTTCCTCAAAGAAGTAAGAATGTACACTTGTTGCAGTATCTGTAACCTATTTTTTACTTGGACAACTTCTGCCAAATTCACTTTAGTTCTCGTATGTAGCTTTGAATGAACTCTTATAAACCAATTCCAAAACGTGTTACTTGTTTCTGCTGCAATGGTGCTATGTGTGGCTGGCTTGGTAGGACTAATGTTCTCAGTTCCACACGCATTGATATCTGAGCATCTGGTGTAATATGACATGCTGATTTTGGCATAATCTCCATGGACACTAAATATGATTGCAGAACAGGGAAGATTTCACATGTATTATTGATCTGCGCATCAGGTGAAATATTATGGAAACTTTTCATTGTACATATTTGTGAACACATCTTGGAAAGCTTGTTGATGTGCAGCATTATATTATAATTTGTCATTTTTTAAGATTTATTCCATTATCGCTTTGCATGTTTAACTGCCTTATATAAGATCCTATATTGTCTTCTCTTTTATAATCACAGGCTGTAAGTTAATGTCACTTACTATCCCAGCCCACATTAAAACTTGATTAATATTATGCAAGTTTAATTCAGAAAACATTTGTATATGCTCTCACCTCTTTAGGCAGTCAAAATTCCACTGGCAGAAATGTGAGAATTAATTATGTTAGGATTTCTAGAATTGTCAATACAGTTTACTGTATGAAAGAGCACAGGCACTCCTTACCAACTGCAATTAATTACACAAGCAGAGACTACAGATACTTAGCAGCCTATTCATGTCGTGTTGACAAAACACTGTTTTGCATAGGGTAGCATTCTCCCTTGAGTAGATTTCAAAAGAAAGATCCGAAGATACTTTTGCCACAGGAGTCTTGATGTTCCAAAGCTGGCTCTCCATAGAATTGGTAATGTCAAGAAACCTAACTGATTAAAATAGCTAAAAGATGAATATATAGTATGAATTCATGAGGGGAAAAAAAGGGCTATTTTGAAAGACACATGTGAAGGATAATTGAGGCCACAGAAGTTACCAGGGCATAATACAGTTCTCTGAGGTTGTTGAGAAAGGAAACTGATGCCTTTTCTGACATTTCTTTTGACTACTGTGATGTAATAAAGATTTCAGCCTTTTGTTTTTGGCATCCATGTGAATGTGCTTGCTTTTTGCATCTTCTCTAAAATGTTATCATAAAACTTAGAAGGTACTTAGAAATGAATGCTTCAGTACCAAAACATTAATATCAATTATCAACTAATTTGCCATAGCAATTTTGGGGTTACTACATATTTTTGATAAGATGAGGTTCCCTTGTAAATACATTTTGTAACTGACTTGCCTCATGAAGTTATAAGCTCCATAGACCACTAAGTGCTTCACTGAGGCAATAGATGGGGAGCTATTGTTCTACTTCAGGAGACCCAAATCCTGAGGACAAAAATTCATGTAGAAAAGTAGGATGGGAGCAATATTGCACATTATCACCAGACAATGTGAAAGAGAAGGAAGCACAAACAAAAAAATTTCTCAGAATCATCTAGTAAGGGTGTTTTCTGAGGCAAATCATAGGTGGACTGCTTTAAGAAGATACCTTACTGACATCAGCAAAGTCTGAGAGATTAGTAAAGAAGAAACTTCTAGATACGACTACTCTTAAAAAAAATTGATCTGTGTTCACCAGTGCAGAAATGGAAGCAGTTTTATCCCATTGGATCCTTCCCTTGGTCCTTTATATTGGAAGGACACAGAGACAATATTCCTCTGGAATGATTAAGATGGAAAAACAGATATTTTCGAGATGATCTTTGCACAAGCTACTGGAAATTTGGCTACTGGAAATTTGGCCTACTGGCACAGCACAGCTGTAAGCAAGAGGTCCCTGAGGAGCTCCAGGCCTCATGACCAGCTGTGGTTGTTAGGAACTAGGTAAGGAACTAGGAAAGGCATTGAAAGAATTTAAGCGCAAATGTGCTGTATGAGCATAAGAATAGAGTGGTAAAACAAGTTATTCTGTAGTTCTGCCATGCAGCCTGTTTGTGCATAAGTAAAGAAGCTGCTTGTGCTCATCTAGAATTAAGGAGACAAATAAAGGCTGAAGTAGAACAATTTGCTTTTGAGGGCATATAAGGTAAACAACATGTCACCAATTTGAACAGAAAAATTTGAACAGGTGAATTTTGGAGTGTGGACTCGTGCAAGACTACTCATACCTACTCATACCTAACCATGTTAGTAGTAACATCTAACATCAATATTGCCTAAAGAGCAATACTGAAAATACTGATTTGTGTACAGATGTAGAATAATTGGGACTGATTAAGAAAAATTGAGATTTGTTTATTTGGGAGAAATTTGGACTAAGAAAGAGAGGTTCAAAGGTAGTGAAATGATGGGTCCAGAAAAAAAAAAAAAAAAAAAAAAGGAAACAAGTTATAAAATCATGTAAAGAACAAAGATTGGCTCTTTTGCTGTTAGGAGTGTGGATATCTATGGATGGGAATGAAGTGAACCGAACTGTATGCCTCCATCTATGTCCGCCTTATGTGACTCAGAATTTGGAGTCACTGCAAATAGTTCAGCCTTCTCACAGGCTGTTCTTACAGACTTAGCAGCCATCTTTTCAAGTAGGGCAATCACAGATAGGTTTATGAAACCTTCCTTAAATTTTAACTTTTAGGAAGCCTGTGAAAGGATTTCTGGCTTCAGTGAAGTGAGTATTTAATAGATGAGAAGGTAATTTCTCAGGGTACAGTCTGAAAGACAGCAGCTGAAAGTCAAACCAGAACTTGGCTTCCTAGGAGAAACTGATCAGTCATCCCTCATCTGTAAAGGAAAGGAGGGAAAGGCGGTTAAAAAGATTAAAGTGCACTGGTTACAGCAAGCATTTACTGTGATTTGAGAAAATACTCCTGCACACTGTTTTTTGGGAAAAAAAAAAAAAAAAAAGGACCTGGTTGAGGAGCTTTTAGTCTCCTACCTGAAAAATAGATGGCTCCTGTACAGGAGTTTTGTCTGCTGATACCTTCATGTGCTCGTGTTCATCTTCACAAATCCTGGAACACTGTAAGAATTACAAGAGGTTAGAGGACTGTCAACTGTCAATTCTAACACTAAATTTGTTAAAGGGATGACCTGCAGCTCTGTATATTGACTGCAGTAATGGAAAAATAATGAAACTATGCAAACGAGTGGACCTCAAAATTGAGGATTCTAACAAAAGAGAAGATAAAAATATGATTTTAATGCCAGTCAATATGGTTTCAAGAAATGTAAGGCTTGTCAGGCAAATCCTTTCCTGTTGACAAGATAATAAATCTGGTTGTTAAAGACAGTCATACTAATAAAGGCAGTGGACTCAACATCATTTTCCAATTTGATTTAAACTTCCTTTTTATTCAGTAGCTTATAAACTAGCTTATTCATAGGCACTAGCTCATTGATAGGAATCAAAGCTGTGAATGGAGAGACATCGTGTCAGGGTTCTGAATGTGCCAATAGGTCCTGCAGCTCTTTTCTGCCTCCCAGGTGCCCAGTTGCAAGATCAGCTCTGATTGATAGAGCACAACCACCACGGGACCTGGGGTCAGGCTGCAGTTAAGACCTGTGTGGGAGTTGGTAGAAGCTTTAGAAGTCCCCATCCACCCTTTTTTTCTTGGGAGCTGTATTTTAGCTCAGGTCCTTGCTCTTGGTCTTTTCCAGAGCTGTGCTGTAGTTATTCTGGCCATGTACCTTGTTGTTCCTGACCATTCGGTTTGACTCCTTCGCCTGATTTCAGGACTGGCTCAGCTCTACTCACTTGCCTGTTATCACTGTGCTGTGGCTGATCTGGTTTCTATCAGTAGACCTTCTTGGCTCCTCTTTCTCAAGTTCATTGGACTGCATCTCTTGTTGGCAAAGGTACTGCCTCACTGGCCCTGCTGTCAACCTTGACTCCCAGCCCCCCTTCCTCTGTGCTGCTCTGGAGAGAAGGTTTTGTTGTTGCCTTTCTCCATAAAATGTATAGGTTGCAATTCTTGTAAGCACTTCTTTCAAAACCATGTCCCATACAGGAGCATGGGACTATGGGATTTGTCCTGTTTTCGTTGTTGTTGAATTTTGCTTTAGTGATCAAAATCTATAAATGCCTGAGAAATTGTAGATATAAATGATACTGCTGTGTCTTCTATTGCAGCTGTAATTACAGGGATTGCTTGTGGGCTGAGGGAAGGACAGAAAGGGAAGAAAAAGAAAAACATAAATGAATCAGCAAATGAGGAAAAAAAAAATCCCTTGCTGGAGGTAGGAAGTTGTTTTGATGTGAAGAATAGAAGCTGTTGCTTGGCGTCGGGCTGTCATCATGCAGAACATGTATCTGGCCACTGGAGAAAAAAGCAAACAATCTTTTCTCTAAATCAAGAGGTTACTAACGTCCCTTGCTCTCCAAAACACAGCTACTGAGGTGGTCCCTGCCAGTGTTGTAAAGGGTAAAGCTCTGCTTCCCGCTGGAGGCAAATTGTACTGCTTAGTTTCACTATTCTCTGTCTTACGTCTTTGGAGACACTAATCAATGAGGATTACTTTGATACCATAAGCTTAGTATTATTGTACATTAAAGCACTAATGGTACTGTATCATCTTTTCATGTCCTCAGGCAACACTACGGAGTTAGAGCTATAGAGAAATAAATTAGAAGTGAAATTTAGATGCAAAACAGAAGCAAAAAAGTCCAAACAGAGGACAGACAAAGCAAGCTACAAACAACAGACTCAGAAGAGGAAAAGTAAAACACCTAACAAATATTTAAAAGGATATCCCAAGATAAACAATCAGTGGGAATGCCAGTTCTATTATTAGTTAATTAAGGTACTTCAAGGGGATGCCAGGAAACCAAAGTGACAGTCTCACCTGGAAAGCCTGAAAAGAACACTCTTTTGCATTATTATTCTTTCCCCTCACTCCAAAAAAAACCCAATAATTTTAGAGTATCAGAAAAGTAAGCTGCAAAAAAATGATATGAAGGCTTCTGCTTATAAGACTGACGACTGTATTCAGTTGTATATGTATGGGCAATACTTTCCATTGTGCTTAAGTAGTGGAATCTAATCAAAAGAAAATATAGAAGGTGTCTTACAAATTGAGGATGTCTTGTCCGTCAGTCGAGTTTTAAGATGACATTACACCTTAATAGAAAGTAAAGTACAGAGTAAGATGTATCTTCTCAAATGTGCACAGGATATAGCCATGTATGTAATGCAGCGCATCAGAATTCATGCACTGATGCCAGGCTGAGACCAGTAACTTTGAAAAAACAGTGATTAGCTTGCTAATCTTGAGTATGTTATTTATGAGTAACAGAATCATTACATTATGCAGTCATAAGCCCTAATACAGCATGTCTTCCTGTTTCAGTTCTGGAAAAAAAAAAAAAAAAAAAAAAAAAAAAAACTGTTTGTCATTTGAAAGGGTATAAAAGTGGAGCTCTGCATCTCATTGAGCCAAGATCCCTTCCTAATAACATTTCAGTACACCAAAGAAGAGATTTGAATTTGATTTTTTAGAACTCCTCTAAACATAGTAAGCAATTAAGCATTAAAATGCAATATCTGCTTCCAATTTTCACATTGCATCAGTTTTATAATAAAATCTTGAGAGAGCAGTTATATGGATGAGTGACTACTTAGGACCTACACATCTGCCAAAGAACATCAGGAAAGCAAGATGAAAAAGAAGTGGTATATTTGAAATTAATGTGACACAAATACCAAAACTTCCTTGATCAACTTCTGACTGACCATGAAAAGATCAAGAATGCTTGTCTTCTTCATAGAATATAGCACTGTCTGAATACTTACACTCAGAAATCTCCCAGACGTAACACATAATAGTCTATGGAAGGATTATTAATAATTTGTGATGAACTAGTCCTCCACTAAATAAATAAATAGCATATTCAGGAATAAGCCTGTATAGTTTCCTAAGTGACATTTCAGTAGTGAAAAAAAAAAAATAAATAAAAAAAAAATAAATAAAAAGACATAGAACACAACAGTTGCAAGGACAGTGCCCAGATGGCTTGATATTTCCATGAAACTGTTTGCCCTGCACTTATACAAAAAAAGCGCTGCAAAAATTCTATCAGCTCACAATGAAGAATTTCCAATCACTTTCACAGATGTGTCTGTACCACTTGCAGGTAAATGATGAGTATGACCAGTGGTGGGTGGGGAATGACTAGGATAGATTTTATTTTTTCCACTTCTTGGACCATAAAGATTTTTGAAAAAGATGTTGAAAAAAAAGGAAAAAAAAAAATCTTTCTCATGTGTTTGAATCTTTACTCCTCTGACATAATAACCCCGGGTCTCTTCTCATCTGACACTTAAGGAGACTTCACCCATCGAGACTGAATAGCAGAGCAGTACACACACAACGATTGGCCTTACTGCTGCTGCTGAATAGCTGAATTGTACCTGCCTGCCTCACTCTTCTTTGCTTTCAGCCAGTACAAATATGATTCCAATTAGCCAGTAGGCTTAATTAAACACTGAAGTAGGTGGATGACCTTGAAGTGTACTTGCGTATTTAAAGCAAGTCCATCTTTCTAAAAAAACATGTCATACAACCTTGAACAGATTCTTCAAAATATAGATCATGGAAAGAGGTTTATGGATCAGAGGGTCAGTAAACCTGCTTTTTTACTAACTAAATGGCATGCTGCTACTTGCAAGTGAGCTACTAACTTATGCTGCTGCATAGATACTTCGAGTATACAGTGCATGCTATTGCACTAAAATGCTTCCCTTTGTTATGTTTGTATTGAAATTGTTTTTCAACTTTAAAAATTATCAGAGGCAATTCAGCCCTCCAAAAGTCTCCTCTGAATACAAAAAAAAAAAAATTACACTGTTTCCCAGTCAGTTATGTATGACTCTCAGCTAAGCGGACTCAAAATATCTGCTGGGAATGCAAACATGTTCATACATACATAGCTGGAATTGTTGTCATGGCCAGCACTATTTATAGTAGATCAAACACAAAGGGAAATTTGAAAATCCTGTTAATTAATACCTACTTAAAAATAAATAAGCTTTTTTTTCTAAAAATACAAAACAAAACATTTCCTGAAGGAGAGAAACGGAAAAAAAAACAATGTGCTTTAAAATTCCCTGTTTTCAGCTCTGGAAAAGAGTGAAGTCTTCCTTATTTGTGCTAGTGATCCTGCTAACCTGCTGTGTGTTTGATATATTAGTAATTTTTTTAAAGCAGAGTCTGCAATTGAGATAACTTTTATAATCCTCTAATAAGCAAAGTTTTCAATAAATTCTGTTTCAACTTTATAATTCGAATTTCTCAGCTATCATTTTGTTCTTTCTTCAGTTAAATTCTTAGCACTGCTCTAAGTTTTGCGAAACATGAAGAGGTTTTGAGCCATTTCCCTATTAAACCCAGTAGGCTAAAGATGTGTACTTTTTCCGAAGGTTCACTGGCTGTGTTAGAAGGTTTATTAAGGACTACATAGAAACCTTCACCACACTGAAGAAACTACAATTGCTAGAAGTAGTTCAGGAAGGAAAACACTGCAAAAAATAATGAAGAGTGCTATTTCTTCTATTTACCCTCACTGTTCTCTTTAGTTGAATTTTTGCAATGGGGAGGTATCAGACAACAGAACAGGTTATCTTTTAAATGAAAGCTGAAATTTTGTTAGTATGCTGAGGAGACAGTGTTAAGTTTATAATAGACAAAGATCGTCTGCTGACTTAGCTAATGTTCTAGTTGTGAAGCTGATTTTTCAACAGCATTAACTGGTCTTCTACTTCAAAATAGTCTCTTTGCAATTGATATTTAAGGTAAGCAACGTGTATGAATAAAACAAAAGGAGATGTGTAAGAACTGTCTACACATTTACTCCATGCCCTTGAAATCATTCTTAAGCTGCAGTGAGAGACGTTTTAGTATTGTTTTAAGAAAAAGCTAAATATAAAATAGAAACTTTTAATCTTCCACAAGAAATAAGCTGCATGTTACACTATAATAGGATCTAGAAAGCTGGATATGGAAGTACAGTAAGTTGACATAACAGAGAGTGACAAGTAGAGGTCAGGTAGCGTGTCGAACTCAGGTAAACTTCCCTAACACTTTCAGCCCAGGTGTGAGAAAATTGACGTGTTCATTTATACCACATTAACATCTGTTGCCACAGTGCTTAGAAAAAAATACCATCAGTGTATGAAGTTGGGTTATTGTATGTGACAACTTAGGAAATGTTTGTCATCTTTAGTCATTGTCCTATGCAGAGCATGAAATTTGCAGAGCAGAAGTTACAGTATTACACTGCTGCTGATTCTGGCCCTTGTGTCTACTGCAGCAAGTAGAAAAAAACAAAGTGAGAGAACAAGAGCAAAGGAAGAAATAAAAAGGAAGGCACAGAAGCTATCTAAACCAAATGGAGATAGAGCCAGGAATTTTAATGGAACCATTTGCTTTTTGACGTGCATGTTGGTGATCTTCAGAGCCACAAAGCTCGCTCTCTTGTCTACTTACTTATATGCTTAAATTGTGGGGTTTACAGCTTGCATTTTAGGGCCCACTTTGCCCTAAAGATGACTCACTTTCTTGCTATTCTTAGAACAAGTCTAAATAAAATACCCATTAGATGTCGGAGTTACAGATTACATGCACTTTCAGCACTAGTGGAACTGAAAGGCATTTAGAGCTGGAATGGAGGATTACCTCAATCCGATGGGGACCCTCAGTTTGGGTTTCTGAGCCCTTGCCAGGCCTTATCAGTGAGAGGTAATAAAGGAACACATGAATAAATGAATGAATGAATAAATAAATAAACAAACAAAGGACGGACTAAAAACTGAACATGGCTTGAAAAATCTCTGCACACTGCTTAATATTCTTTGCTTTATCCCAATGTGCTTCTACTCTCAGCCTCCTCTGTGAAAAATTGCTGGTCATCCGCTTAGAAACATTTCCAGACATTGACTCAGAGCTGTGGGTATTAAATCTGTCTAAACAAATGGGGTGGCTCTGTGAAAGGCGAGAGGATGATGGTTCTCCTCTGTTGCAGGATACTTTGTGATGTGATAATGAGATGTTCTTTTTTTTTTGTAATAGGCCATGGTGCCATGGAGGTATGAGGATTTCACACACCAGCACATTTCAAAGAACTATTTTCAGTATTCCAGGAAATTAAGTGATAGAACAAGACTTTTTACTCAGTATGCATTCTCTGCTCCTGCACTGTACACTTCTAATGCAATTTACCAGTGAATTAAGCATAAGATGCAATTTATCCCACCAACCTAATATTTCATGTTAGTCAGTGGGGTAACTGCTTTTATGGCTTAGCTTTATAATACCATTATAGCTGAGCACACTTCTGCTTCAGCAGCATGCTTAAGGGGTTTTTCCTTTGATATGTGCATGTAGCTCTTATTAACTTAAAAGGCCAAATTCTTCCTCGCTGCAAACTCACTGTAGCCAGTAGAGTTAATGCTGGCTTGATTGGCTCTCATGACAGAGCTTTTATTGTCAGCTTTTAAAAAAACAAAATGTGCCAGGGGACTTTGGTTTGCACAACTGCTGCTCACAGAAAGTTTCAGTAAAAGATGGGGGTGGCTTAGCCCTTTTCTGAATGTCATGTTCTAAGGCACAAGTTTTGCCTTTTACATTGGTGTATGCCAGCTGAGCTAACGGATATAACCAGCAGCACTGGCTTTTGATCTCTGTGCAACTTGAATTTCATGCAGGAAGAACAAAATAGAATTAACACAGAATGGAAAGGAACATTTGGCAGCTATGGCCCACTATCCCTGTGTTTGTAGACAAAGACTTTTTTATTAAAGGGAATTTTATAAAATTGGATTTTATAGAATCAGGCATTGCTTGTACTGAAGTAGATCTTTTCATGAAAATGACTCTGTGTATTGTTTAGGGGAACGAATAGAATTGGCTCATTTTATTTTTCCTCTTATAAACACAGACAGACTTGCCTTCACAAGAATTCCAGATTGCACCTCAACAGTCTGCAACTTCTTCTGATCTCCTAACATTTTACATTGTTAGGTGAAGGTAATACATTTTGGAGATTGCTGTACTATTGTTGTGGTTCTGAACATGACTGTTGCAAACTGTTGACATGCAAGAAGGATGGAAAGTTTCCACATTGTTCATGACCTAATCATTTTTTTTTTTAATGATTACTCTAGTCCTATTCCCTTCTATGTGTGTTATGGTTTACTTCATAAAGTTATCCATACTGTATTGGAATGGGATGAAAAATAACACTGTGCCAGTCATGAATTTCTCACAGATGAGAAACCCTCTGCAAGCAGTTCATAACACCTATTTTAGATGGATATTTTGCTATTGAATTTCAAAGGATTAAAGCACTTGCTTACAGATCCTGACATCACACACTAAAAGAGAAGGTCACTAAATGTTTATGCAATCATTATTTATATTCATACAACTGCAAACAAAATATTGAGACCTGGGGACTGACTAAAAAAAGCCCTTCATTTTTAAAGGGCTTTCTTCAATTGGATATGTTTGGATATGGTCTCAGAAAACCTAACATTCTCAGGTAAAAGCCTTGTTAAGAATCAAAAGGGTCAGAAAATTTGATCCAAATAAAATAAAATAAAATAAAATAAATTAGCATTAGCAAAATTAGCAACTGGTCTATGTTCCTTCAGAATCACAGAATGGTTGAGGTTGGAAGGGACCTCTAGAGATCAGCTAGTCCAAACCCCTGCTCAAGCACGGACACCTGCTCAAGCACATGGAACAGGGTCACATCCAGGCAGGTTTGGAAGATCTCCAGAGAAGGAGACTCCACCACCTCCCTGGGTAGCCTGTGCCAGGGCTCTGTCACCCTTGCAGGAAAGAAGTTCTTCCTCATATGGAAATTGAATTTTCTATGTTTTAATTTATACCCATTACCCCTTGTCCTATCATTGGCCACCACAAATAAGAGTTTAGCCCTATCATCTTTTCATTCTACCCTCAGGTATTTGTACATGTTGGTAAGGTCCTCACTCAAGCTTCTCCAGGCTAAACAGGTCTAGCTCGCTTAATCTTTCTTCACAAGTTAGATGCTCCAGTCCCTTAATCATCTTTGTTGCTCTATGCTGAGCCCTCTCCAGAAGCTCCACGTCCCTCTTGTACTGGGGAGCCCAGAACTGCACACAGTACTCCAGATGCGGCCTCACCAGAGCTGAGGAGAGGGGCAGGATCACCTCCCTCCACCTGCTGGCAACACTCCTCCGGAGGTAGGCCAGGATCCCTTTGGCCTTCCTGGCCACAAGGGCACACTGCTGACTCATGGTAAACTTGTTGTCAACCAGGACTCCCAAATCTCTCTCCATGGAGCTGCCTTTCAGCAGATCAACCCCTAATCTGTTCTGGTGCCTGGGGTTATTCCTCCCCAGGGGCAGGACTCTGCACTTATCCTTGTTGAACTTCAGGAGGTTCCTCTCTGCCCAACTCTCCAACATGTCTAGGTCCCTTTGAACGGCCGCACAGCTCTGTGGTATGTTGGCCAGTCTGCCCAACTTTGTATCAACTGCAAAGTTGCTCAGGGTGCACTCTGTCCCCTCATCCAAACCACTGATAAACAAGTTGAACAGAACCAGGACCAGTACTGACCCATGCGGGGCACCACACTGGCCACAGGCCTCCAACTAGATTTGGCCACATTTATCACAACCCTCTGAGCTCTGCCATCCAGCCAGTTCTCAATCCATCTCACTGTCCACCCATCTAACCCACACTTCCAGAGCTTCCCCATGAGGAAGTTATGAGGATGTTATGGGAGACGGTGTTGAAAGCTGATCGCCTTCTTTTCCTTGAGATGGCCTAGACATGGGCTCTAGGATGGCCTGCTCCATCACCTTTCCAGGCACAGAGGTGAGGCTGACCAGCCTGTATTTTCTGGGCTCCTCCCTCTTGCCCTTTTTGAAGACTGGAGTGATGTTGGCTTTCTTCCAGTCCTCTGACACCTCACCCACTCTCCATGACCTCTCAAAGATGATGGAGAGTGGCTGAGCACTACCCCCCCGTCAGTTCCCTCAGCACTCTTGTGTGCATCCCATCCGGGCCCACAGATTTATGGGTATCCACTTTGCCTAAATAATCCCTAACCCCATCCTCCTTGACCAGCAGAAAGTTCTCCTCTCTCACAGTTCTCTCTCTTGTCTCCGGGCTCTGTAGTTCACAGGGACTAGCCTTAGCAATAAAGGCAGAATCAAAGAAGACATTTAGTAACTCTGCCTTCTCTGCATCCTTCGTCACCAAGGCACCCACCACATTTAGCAGGGGGCCCACATTTTCCCAAGTCTTTGTCTTGCTGCTCATGTATTTGTAGAAGTCCCTCCTGTTGTCCCTGACATCTCTCGCTAACTCTAATTCTAAACGGGCCTTGGCCTTCCTCATTGCACCTCTGCATTCTTTGACAATGTTCCTATATTCTTCCCATGTGGTCTGGCCCTTCTTCCACATTATGTTTGCTCTCTTTTTCCCTTTAAGTTTTCCCAAGAGCAACTTGTCTATCCATGCAGATATCCTGCTCCCTTTGCTTGACTTCTTTCATGTAGGAATGCCCCAATCCTGAGCTTGGAGAAAGTGGTGTTTTAATATTAGCCAATTCCCTGGGATCCCCTTTCTTTCTAGGGCTCTGGCACAGGGGATTCAAGGAGGCCCCTGATGAGGTCCAAGTTAGCTCTCTTGAAGTCCAAGGTTACAATCCTACTTCTTGCCCAGCTTCCTCCTTGCAGGATTGTGAATTCCAATGTCTCATGGTCACTGCAGCCAAGACTGCCCCCAACCTTCACATTTCCAACTAGACCACCTCTGTTTGTTAGTATCAGGTTGAGCAGTGCCCTTGTCCTTGTTGGCTCATCTAACACCTGCATCAAGAAGTTGTGTGCATTGTTCTTCAGAAATTCCTTGGACTGCCTGTTCCTAGCAGTGTGGTCAGCCCAGCAGACATCACGGTGCTTGAGGTCCCCCATAAGGACAAGGGCCTGTGACCGTGAGGCTTCTTGCAGCTGCTTATAGAAGGCCTCACCCACTTCCTTTTCCTGGTCAGGAGGCCTGTAGCAAACACCCACCACAGTGTTGCCCCTGTTGGCCTCCTCTTTCATCCTCACGCCCAGGCTCTTGTCTCGCGCTTTGTCCTCCCAAGTCAGAATTGGTTATGGAAATATTTCCTGCTGATTTTATACTTAACAATAAGTAAAAACGAATTTGACAAATAAAAGAGTAAATTATTGTTTTGTGTTGTAGGAGAAACAAATATGAATTGGAAGCTATGGCTTACAAATTATGAAAATTTACAGTCTGTTTTATACGATCACTTAACACTGTGAAAGCAGCTTATTGTCAAAACTAGCAATATTTGTCGTAGGTCATTTTTACATTATGTAAGAATGAAGTTTCTAAAAGACTTCTGAAATGAAAGAAAAGAGATTACAAAGAAAAAAATGATAGGTAGAAAGAACCAAAAAAATAAGCAAAATGGTAGGAAAGCTGTGGTGAAGGAAGAATTAAGGTATGAAAAGGGCTTCTTATATGCTATGTGGGAACACTTTATGGGCACTGTCTAGTACTAATGAGCTGCTACTTCCAAAAATACACCAGTGACTGCCTAGGAGTGGGGGAATGGCTATTTACATGCCCCTCTTCTCAGAAAGCTATCCGACATGGCTAAAAATCATGGAGGGGTGGGGTGGGTAAATTGTTTCTTAGTGAAATAGAAAGAACAATGTGTGAAGAAAGGCTCAAATCAGTCCAGAAAAGTTAGCTTAGCATTGCAACTGCACAGGGATACACTGCTCTTTCCCAGTGGTAATGAAAGTCTATAATTAATCTTATTAGAAATAAATAATGGTCATGAGCAAGAGTGAAGAGAAAGGTAAAGTGAATTAAATAGAAAACATCAAGAACTAAAAGGAAAACAACATGTTAAAACATTTAAGAACACCAAAGCTTTTCATTTACATATATTCAGATGAACCTGAGAACAATAAAACCTCAGGCATGAGAAGTAACTTCCTTAAAACAATAAACCTATGTGCATATATAAACTGGAATCCCTGAAAAGAGGTATCTTCTCTTCTTTTCTTCCCGCTTTTACTGCATATTTAATTTTAAGACATGGCTGTGGGGCTTTTAAATATACACATAAACTACACAATATAACTTGAGATGGTCTCTGAAACCAGTAAGGAATTGTACAGTATGTTGTCGTTTTCTTTTTATTTCCCTCCATTTCCAGCTTCATCGTATTTTGATGGTTGTCTTTTAAATACAAGGATAGCACACCAGGGCAGCATGGATGTCAAAGTCTCAACCTCAGGCATCCCTCCCATATCCACAATGTTGTCTCAAAAAACACCTCAATTAAATCCTTCAACTAATAAAATATTGTTTTATATTTCTCTGGCAAATGAATACCTTGGCTTTTCATATGCATTCTTGAATAGAAGACATTGTTTCCATCTTGCATCACTCCAGGGATTACTAGAGAGAAGTACCTTAATTTTAGATAGAAACAATCTGAGTACTTTGATATTGGGTGAAAACAGAAGAACTGCTCTGCTGCTTGAATAATAAAGCTATTACATTTCTTTACATTTCTGCAGCAGTTTTGTATGATTTCACTGGCAGTTTCAGGCACTAAACCTCTAATTCCCAAATCTTTCTGTCCCTGCTTCTCTGAAGCTGGAGAAGACCGGTGTTGGCAGAGAGTATACATTAGTCATGACATGTCCCCATTTTGGAGGGAACATCAGATCACAGTAATATTTGCTCTGAAAGGCCCCTTTGGTAATCTGGGAAGTTGACCATGTTGAATAGCTAATGTGTCTCTGGAGATGACATATATATCAGGGTGAATATTAACCTTCGTAACTGCTGTAAAAGGGAACTAGGATGTAGAAACATAGCCTAGAGGTGCAGATATGATAAATCTTGGAGAATTTCACAATTTACAAATTCCTGTTGATCTCAGCAGAAGGTCTGATGGTGATTTCTGAACTTATTTTTCATGTGAAGTTTAACTGACACATCAGTGTTTTAGGATCACATTTCTCCATTCCATAACAGGAATTTATTTTGCTGTGACATCTTCATTAGTTTAGTTTTATTGAAACTCTTTTGTTTTAAATCAGAAACTTCCTGTGAAAGTCATAATTCTCACCATAATGAAATTACTTCCAGTGACATTTTACCTGAAAGGAGATTTGACTTTAAGAGGATTGCATTATAATTAAGAGAAAATATCATCTCCCCAGATCAGCTTTGTCTTATGAATTCTAAAATTACTGGACTGAGGCGTTTGAAAAGTCAGATGCAGTCAACATTTAGATGGTGTGTTTATGTGCTTCTTTTCTGAATCTTTGTGTAGTTTCAAACAGTAATTTTGTTTTCTTTTCCTATATACCGCTCTTTACTGACCTTGATGTTCAGATTTGGTTTCTGCTTCATGGTGTGCCATGCAAAGTTCTTACTGAAAATACTCTTGAAAGCTGGTCAAAAAAAAAGGAAACATCCAGTTTTGGCTGAATTTCATTTGGATACAGGTACTCATGTCCTTTAAGAAATCCCAGTCTGAATGACAGAGTTCTCACAAGCTAAAATCCTATTTCAAGAAATCATTCTGAGTTCATTCATGTGCTGGAGCACCATATTAAGATTTTTTTTCCAGAATGCCATCTCCCTTAAGGTCGCAAACTAATGAATCAGGATCCAAAGGACAGAAAAAAAAGGCATGAAACCAGCAAACAGGTAGGAGTGTATAAGAGGACAGGTGAGCAAAAATAACAGGTGAGATAATCTGAGGCAGTAATCAGCTTGCCACCTGTCTAGCCCCTATCAGGTGGCAGTTTTCCATATGCATTCCGACAGAGCTGAATAAATACTGTAGAAAGAAGTCTCTATGCACATTTAGAAAAGAGTTTTCAATTATTTGTGCTTATGTGCCTTTGAGAAACTTAAGACATATGTTTAAACATCAAAAAAACTCACTAGCATATTTGAAGGTTTTGGAGGTATTTAAATCTTAGAGGACTTAATTAGCCCATTTTCTTTTAGAAATGGAAAAAAAAAAAAAGGAAAATTAAAAAAAAAAAGAAAGATCTGGCCCCCGAT
>JAYECN011196363.1:0-31376 GCA_035222435.1 Microcambeva ribeirae
CGAGCGCCGGCCGGAGCCGCCCGCCACCAGCACCGAGGACTACCATGAGGCCGAGGGCGCGCGGAGCCGGACCCGCGCTGTGGAGAACCAGTATTCCTTCTACTGACCCTGCACCAGGGACATGGGGCCCGTCCCCGGGCCACCGAGCTGGACTCACTGCCTGTTGCCACCGGCAGTTCGGCCGCGAGCTGCTCCCCTTTGCTTTGGGGAGCAACGTCCCGGCTGGAGCCGGTGCCATCACCAGGCTGGGGCTGGGAGACGGAAAACACGCGTGCCGTTTGGGAATGCACCGGGCTCGCGGCAGCCTCCCTTCCCTCCCAGCCCCGGGAGCTTGCTGGGCTCCTGGGAATGCTCAAAGCAAAGGCCTGAGGCTCTCCCTTCTGCAGCCAAGCTGTCCCACGGGGTGAGAGCGTGGCCAATGATGCCCTCGACGTGGCCCGTGCCCCCTGAGCCCTGCAAACGAGCCGCCACAGGGCCCTGGCATTTTGGGATGCCCCAAGCAGTGAGTGGTGTTCCCAGAGGCCCAGCCGCATGCACAGCTCCACGAGCCTCCGCGCTCCCTCTCCACCGGAAATACAAGGGGCTCATCCCAGCCAGCTTCCCGAGGTGCCCCATGAGTGTCCGAGGAGGGTCTTTCCTACTCTCTGCCAGGGCTTTTTCCATCAGTGAAGTCACTCGTTCAAGGAAGGCTCCTCCTGCCGTTTCTCTTCCTTCGCCCTCTCCCTCTGTGCTGGAGCTACAGGGATAACCCCGGATAACCTCTCTCGGCCTCCTCTCTCTTGCCCGGCTTTTCAAACCAAAGCTCTCAGCAGAGGTGTCAGCTCGGCCGTTTTGCCGCCGTGGCTGGGCAATAATGTCCCTCATTCAATGGCAAACCCTGCAAAACGTGACAGCGAGCCTGATCTGCACAGGCGAGGGGCTGCTGCCTGGCTGGGCTCCCCTGTGAAAACACTACAGATCTTCAGTAGATGCTTTTGAAGGTTTTTTTTTCTCTTTTTGTATAGAAATTGAAATGCCCAGGAGGAGCGGGAGGAACGGGGCCGCTTCTATGTGGGTTAGCAGCTAAGCGAAGCAGAGGGGTCAGGTCAGGCTGGCTGTGCGGACAGCCGGGATGTCCCTCACTGAGCTAACACGTCAGCCAGCAGGAATAAACCCAGCCGGCGGTCGCCTTTTGTAGGGACTGTGAGGACAGCCTGGGCACTGAAGTGGCACCTAGAGCAGCCATCACTGCTTTCTCTCTGGGCCTGTCAAGCCCTCGGGCAGGTTTACAGGCCAGGACACTCATGGGGACTTTGCCTGGAGAGTGGCTGCATTGGGCAGTTCTGGGTTGGGTTGGGCTTTCTTTTTTTAAGGTGCCTTCTTCCCCGAGCTAGCAAAGCGTGTCCCCAGCTCTCCTGCCAGAGCCGCTGTGTTTCTCCCTTCAGAGGGGCAGGGAATGTATCTTGGGAACTCCCCATCTCCTGCCACACAAGAGCAGGATGGGTGTGTGGGATGCGGCCAGGAGGAAGGCTGGGCGGCCTCGTTCCTGCAGGAAATGCCACCATCACCTCAATACACAACTGTTGTGGCTGCAGCCCTGCTCAGCACCCGGCTTGGAGATGTCCAGAGGAGCCTGTGCAGCTCTCGGGACACCTCTGAGTGCTGCAGGGAGAGGCCAGATGCTCTTGGTCAGCGCGTTTAATGCAGACCTGCTTCCTTCACGTGCACACGGCAAAGAGGGGGAGCGTTGGATGTGGCACAGACATCGTCACCCTTGGTCACCAGGCCAGGCGGTCACGGATGGGAGCGCTGCCTTAGAGCTCTGTGTGGTGGCTGTTTTCTCATCTTCTGCAATGCAGGATACGAGAAGGAGGGGGAAGCAATGATCTGCAAGCAAAACTGTTTATTTGTAAATAGGGGAGAGTCTGGAAGAGTTTACTGTTCTGTAGAATAAATTAATTTTATTTAAAAAAGTGACTTGCTAAACAAATGGAGAACTTGAGTACCAGTTTTAAAATAAAACCACTTGCAAAAAGGACAGCATATTGACAAGAGCTTGGGCCTTTTTTCCTGGATTTGCTGTATGAAAAAAAAAAGAAGTTCCTTTTCCCTCCACCTCGCAGTCTCCCACTGGGCGGCCCGTGGCCGTCCCCCTTCTGGCAGCTCCCCATGGATGCATTGCATGGATGGATGCATTGCCTCTCCGCATAGTCTGTTATTTACTTTGGTTTGTCCCTGGGAAAGTCAACCTAGAAACAGACACCAACATAGATGACACTGCACTAGCATGAGGATATTCCGTCCTTGCCGAAGGCCTTTGCTAGCATCCTGCCATGTCTGCCTTTCCCGCATGCTGGTTTCTGCTGGGGATCCCCTGGGAAAGCTGGTGCGTTGTCGCAGACTGCGCTGTCACAGCTAGGCAGCATGACAGACGTGGCTCCCAGACGCAGCTAACACACGGCTTTGGGAGGGTGGCGGGCGCGACGCCGCTCTGCAGTCTGGACACGGTTGCATCTTGATTCATTCAGGAATAAATTCCCTGCCCAAAAGTCTCTAGAGCATGCTAACCGGTTCTGGTTGGCTCATCCGTCAGGACCTGGGCAGCTGGCAAGGTAACGGCTGTCTGCAAACGAGCTGCTTCTCTGCGCTCACCAGAAAGGCGGTGAAGGCCGTGCTGGAAAAACATGCTTTGCTGTCGTAGCGTTCCCAGGAGGGTAGGGTCAGGACAGTCCCTGCATCTAGCCCAGCAACGTGCAGGATGCATCAAGGGTCTGCAGTCATTCCCCGGACGTGTGGTTGGAGAGTTGGCTGCTCCCGGGCCCATTTTCCCCCCGCTGTTTGCATGATCTCTCTGGGATGACAGGCAACAGCCCATCCGTTCCTAGGGCTGCATGTTGTCACAGCACAAACCACGCTCTGGGTGGCTGATGGAGCCGGCCAGCTGCTTCCCACAGCCCCTCGGGCGGTTACGGTGTCCACAAGCACTGCTGCCCTCTTCCAGCTGAGACCCGAGCGCTCATCACGCACGCCGCATGCTCGCGCGGCTCCAGCCAGGGCTGCGGCGGCAAGGAGGCCTCGCAGGGCCAGCCGGGAACGCCGCCAAGCTCAAACTCACACCATTCTTTTACAAATCAGGTTGGGGAGACAAGCGGGAGGCACCGACCGCTGCCATCGCCATAGCAACGCCAGAGGATGCTGAGGAAGCCGAGGAAGCCTTTGTAAAGGGCACGCGGGCCGGGCCGCGGCTCCGCTCGGCTGCTCCCTGGCGAGGAGGGTTTGAGAAATTCACAGTGACCTAACAAATCAAGGCCACACAGGCAAACCATCAATCTACAGAGGAGCCGACCCCGGTGCCCCCCTCCCAGCCGCCCTCTCCATGTGCGCGGCATGAAGCCGTGTGCGACCCGGTGTCGCCACCCAGTCCTGCTCTGCACAACAGCCAGGCTGGCGGGAGCTCGCAACGACGTCAAGGAGCCCGAGCGGGGCAGGCGCTGGGGGGAAGATGGACGCCGCCTGCCATGGCGCCCCCAGCCCTCACGCCGCCATCATGGGGCCGCCGCCACCACGATGCCACCTCTGCCGCCATCATGACGACGCCATCAACATGGCGCCCCCACCGCCGCCATCAACATGGCGCCCCCTCCGCCGCCATCATGGCCCCGCCTCGTCGCGCGCCCCTGACGCCATCAGCCGGCGGCGCTCGGTGGCGGGCGGCCCTGAGGCCGGAAGATGGCGGCACCCTCGGCGCCGGGGCCGTCGCAGCCCCGCGAGGGGCTCCCGACTCTCTTCATCCCGCGCACGGCCGCCGAGGAGCAGCGCGTCCGCCTCGAGCGCCTCATGAGGAACCCGGTGAGGGAGGTCGCGCCCTGCTCGGTCGCGGCGGCCGGGAGGGGAGAGGGAGAGACGCCCCCCTCCCTGCCCGCTCTTCTGTGAAGGGAGGGCGGAAGAGGGACGCGCCCGTCCACCTCAGGGTGCCGTGAGGACAGAGGAGAGACCCCTCTCCGTGCCACCACATGACGCTCTGTGGGGTGTCGTGAGGGGAGAGGTGCCCCCTGCTCTGGGGCCCAGGGTTCGGGCGCTCCCTGTGCGCTCAGGCGTCTGGTCCCCCTGCAGCCCCGTGTTTTTAGTGGGAAACCAGGATGTTGGCACACGAGCCTTGGCCCCAGTTCCTCAGCTTGGTTTCAGTGGCCCTTGTCTGGAGGAGGAGGAGGTTTTGCCGGATGAGTCTCGGCCTCCCTCTGCACTGAGCCTTCCCTGTGCCCTGTTTTTGCCCCGTGTGTTTCAGTTTTCCCTTCCCCTCCCAACCCTCCCTGCAGTGGAGGTGAAAGGTGCCCTGTTCCTTTCCTCTCTTCCCGGAGCATTTTTGGTGTGAATATAGCCCATTTCCACACCTTTCTGGGGAGGTGCTAATTTAGCTGCTCAGATTCCCACAAGGAAAATAAGTGTGGATACTTGTAATGCTCCCAGGGTGTGTTGGCTTGTGGGGCTGGGCTGGAGGGAGTGGGGGAGGATGCCTGCTGGCTGTTGTTTTTCTGCCTGCTCCCGATCCTTGTGCATGAAGAAATTACTACAGCTCTGCTTGTACTGAGACCTGTCAGCTGGGGGAAGAGTCTGTTGTCGTGCATCTACCGCCTTTCAGCAATGTGTTAAACTTGCAGGCTTGGCTCATTGAAGATACTAACGTCTTGTAGTTTGTTCTTGCAGGAAAAGACTGTACCAATTCCTGAAAAACTGAATGAATGGGCCCCGCGACCTCCCCCGGAGTTTGTTAGAGATGTGATGGGTAAAGATATTGTACTTCAGATAAACGTAGGAATCAGCTAGAGAAAACCTAGAAAAGTATTTGACAGAAGAGGTAGAGACAGTTCTCTATTGTTGCTCATTTTACTAGAGAAAAAGGGTATGAAATGTGCTATTCAAGTTGATTTTTCAAATTTTCTTGGTTCTTGAGGTTCATGTCTGCTTGTTGTCAGGGTGCAAAGTGAACAGTAGCAAAGACACTACATCTGTGCTGTATTAGCTGTTGCTATATTTGTGAATGACAAGGCGTAAATAAATCTGTCCTTTCCTTAGTTCAGCAAGTCCGCTGAAAATTATAATTATGAAGTCCTAGCTTTGATTTCTTTACGTTCAAATCTTGGTCAGTGAGAAACAAACTAGTACATGTTTGTATATAGTCAGTAGGGAGCTCAAAGCTGCGCAAGGAACTCCACTGAAGTGTTCTGATGACACTTCAGTTTTATCTGTGGGGTCAAGGTGGCTTGGGTTATGTTCACTATTTGTGATATAAATTGTGTCTGCATGTGCAGGTTCTTTATTTGGGACCTTTGTCTCTATTACTGATTTTTTTTAGATTCTTACAGAATCTGTTCTTGTTTCAGAATAATTTATCTTGGACTAAAGGTTATAAACTTGGTCACTGGCATTTTTCTTGCCTGGGAAAATGTAGGATGATGGGTTTTCTCACCTTTTTGCTGACCTTCACTTTTCTAAGGGGTGTTGAAAATAGGTGAGAAACAGCCTCAGCAGGATGTTTTAGTTGGCCTCTATCTAGAAGAAAATGGGATGCGAGCTTGATTTCTGTGATTCTTTTACTGTCTGGATGTTCTGTGAAGTCTGAATCCTCTTTAAGAGGAAGTAGCTGGTGTTTTGGTATTTGCATTGTCGAATACAAACTACAGTGACCCATAAGGTGTGGTTTTGCAACTCATTTTGGCTTTTGATTGTGTTTTGTGTATAGGTTTGAGCTTATAAAACATGATGATGTGCTCTGTGCACTGTTCCCAGCTGATCGTCATCTTTCAGTGCCCTTTAGTGTGTCCTGCCTATCCAGCACCTAGCTGTAGTCACTTGTGTACATCTAGTATCTATTATTTTCTAGCAGACTTACCCTTTCTTTTCTGTTGTAGGTTCCAGTGCTGGAGCTGGCAGTGGGGAGTTTCATGTGTACCGGCATCTTCGTCGACGAGAGTACCAGAGGCAAGATTTCATGGATGCCATGGCCGAGAAGGTCATCAGGGCTCTAAATTGTTTTTTTGTTTGTTTGTTTGTTTATTTTATTTTTCTCTCCGTTTGGTATTTTTTACTTTTTTTTTTTTTTTTTTTTAAATCATGCTTTTAGAATTCAAACTGTCTTTGATCAGAGGAAAAAGGCAAAGGAATATGTGGTATGTGGTGTCTTTGTTGGCACTGAAACATCTGGTACTTTTTATCAGGCACGTTTCATCATCTCTGTTCAGTGGTGGCCCTAGTTAAGGCATGGACAAAATGCCTTAAGCATAAAAGACAGTGCAAAAATGTTTTTATTCTCATTCTGGGTTAGAAATGCTTTGAAAACTAATAGAAATGTCTCTAATAATGAAAGGCAATCCCTAATATCACTTATATTTTGCACAGACAGAAGCAAAGCAAGTTTGTGTGCACAAAGGGTTTACGGTTGGACTTGATGACCTTAAAGGTCTTTTCCAACTGTTATGATTCTGTGATTCTATGTCTTCTGTCTGTCTATTAGTCACATAGTAGAAGAGCATTTTTCAGACACTGTTACTGTTACTCTGTCTTGGCCAAGGTGAGTCTTTTGATATATTAATGTTTATGTCTCTCAAATTATTTTGTTGCTTTTAGTGGAGTATTCTGTAGGGCAGGAGCCCAAAGTCCCTCTTTTTTTTTTTCTTTTTTTTTTTTTATCCATGCTACAGGTTAAAAATGCTGTCTGGATAGAAGTGATCCTTAGGAGCATGGCTTTAGTATTTAAAAAAAGAAGCCAGACAACAACTGGCAAAGCTCCCTTCTGTATTTTGCTAAAAGACTTGTCCCTAAAAGGACATACTTCAGAAAGAAGTACTTTAATTTAGGTTGTGACCAAAGTGTAACATGTGATCAATTACAGCAAAAACTAGATGAGGAATTCCAGAAGAAACTGGAGAGGAATAAGATGATTGCAGAAGAGCAAACAGCAAAACGCAGAAGGAAGCGGTAAGGGCAGATTGTTCCCAGGAGGCTTGGCATGGAGCCCTCCTGATGTGCGTCTCATCTGTAGCTATGTACTTTGGATAAATGCTTTCATTCTGGGTCCCCATTTATCATCTGGGAAGTCTGGCTGTGCGAATTGTTAATATTATTATGTGGTTCTTAAAGGCAGCTGTAAGCTTGCCTGGCTTTGTTGGAGTGGTTTATTTTCAGTGCATTGCTGTCAGGATAACTTTGACCGTGCAAATGTTTCGTATTGATGCTGGTGTAGACTGCAGTGCACCTTCCTGTACTACAGCAAAGCCAGGAACCCTTTGTCTGCACATCTATCTTAAAGAAATATCTGTAACATCTGACTTCAAGAGGTTTAAGTGCAAAAGTAGTTGCTGCATCGTGGGTGCCAGTACAGGTTTGTGCCAGCAGAGTGTGATTACAGGATGCTGCTGTCTGAATGTCAGTATGACTAGTCTGGTTCACAGTTTGAGTTTGTGAGTACTCAAATGGCCACTGCTGGGTGCATTACTGCTGACATCCATATCTGCTTCTGCCTATGTCAATGATGCATGTGCCAGCTCGGATCCACTAAATTATATGGAAACATTAAGTAATATAAAATGCTTCACTCTTATGTTTTAGCCAAACTGAAACAGCAGTTACAAAGATTGATGCTCTAAGAAATGGTCTGAGAATTGTAATGGACGAATTTAAAATAAGCATTCTGTGCCAACCATAACTGAGAAATAGCAAGGTGCCATGGCACAGGTCTTTTAGAGATGCTAGCCCTGGGCAGCTTCCTTCTTGCCTCTTTGGAAGTCAGGGTTTCATATCCTGACTCATCCTGTGGCTGAAAGTTTCTTGCCTATGCAAAGTGACTCAGTGGTATATTATCACAAACCTGTTCAACAAAACCGCTGCTGTCATTTTACTTTATTTTAGTGTGGTCCAACAGATGGCCAGCAAGTCAGATCTGGCCTGCTGCCTTTTCCCTGGCTGAGACAGAGAACAACTGTTCAAGCAGCAAATTTGAGCTGAACAGTTTCCCTCCTCGTTTCCCCATCTTCTTTGGGAGAGTTCGTAGTCTAGTGGTACCAAATGGCTGCAGCCAGGAGCCTCTAACCTCCCTCACCAGCCTTTCTCTTCAGCCCCAAGCGGCAGGTGGAGGAGCTGGCTCCCTACCTTTGCTAGGTTCTGCCTTTGCTAGGCAAACAAAACTGGTCATGAGAGCCGAAATCACCCCTCATCCCTGTTGTTACCCAGTGTGCCCATCACATTGATTAAGGAAAATCAATGCATAATGCCTTATTATTTCAGTAAAAGTGTATGTTACTTGTGATGACTTAATTTTGTGTTCAGTTTCAGCAGTCCAGATTTTTGGCACTGTTTCCTCTTTCTTGTTTGTTAGGTTTGTAGTTAAAACATAGGCTTAGTTTCATTTTTGTTCCTGGAGTTTCTTGTGTACTACATAGCTTTGGTTGCAAACACTTCAAGGAATAGACTTTTTATAAAAGTTTTCTTTGGAAGAGAAACAACATAAAAGTTTCTGTTGATCTTGTGTCTAAATTTGTTCTCACTGATTTTGAACTTCTTTTCGTAAGTCTATTTATTTCAAAATGCCTAAAATCTGGCCGTTACCACTATGTGATTAGATTGTGCAGAAACATTTTGTGCAGAAAATGTTGAATTTGCATAAGAGGCTTTTTTTCTCCTTATAGTCAGAAGTTGAAAGAGAAGAAACTGCAAGCTAAGAAAAATAAACTTGAACAAAAGAAGAAAGAAAAAGGTCAGTGAAATGTAGTCTTCTTTTCTCAATACTTAATTCTGCTCCATAATTTAAGCCTAGGCCTAGAAGTTCCACCCTCCCTATCAATTCCAGTGATTCCTGGTATATGGATAGAAAGCCTGGACTCCAACCTTGGTACTTCAGCTAATATTTCAGAAGTTCACTCTGGAAGTGCTTTAGGTTGAAATTTAATCTTACAAATAACTCGGATAGCTTGAGATTTAATCTTACAAATAACTTGGCTGTTTATGAATATTTTCCCTTTATTGAGGAAGTTTTGGACAGCTAACGTAATCTTAAGTTTGTTGAATGGTTATTCTGAGAAACTGCTAGTTTGAAACATTTTATACTTTAAAAGGCAGCATTGTTAAAGCCTGTTCTTTTTATGTATATTTTGAATGTATATGGGAAAACAGGAACCATAGTGAGAGTAAAAAAGAAAAAAATACACACACACACAGACACAAAAATGCACAGCTTGGGCAGTGAAAAACTGACTTAGGATTTTGTGCGCGAAGAACTGAGCCGCCCTCGTGTCATCTGTTCCACACAACTGTACTATTTCACATAGAAATAAACATGAAAAATCTAACTACTTTCCCTTAGTCTTGAAAATTAGTGTTTCGTAACCATCAGTATTTTATTCAAACTTTTGAACGTTGGTTGCTTCCTTTGAAGGAGTGCACTTTAGCTGACTCTTAAAAATAATTCTCCTTTTGTGGATTAGTGCACTAACTGCAGTAATTCTTAGTCTCAAAGTTACAACAGTTCCTGATAATTCTGCTAGAACAATGAGCTGTTAGATATATTTGAATTGAACCATTGCCAGCCTCCCGTATAAACACGGGTGGCTAAATTAATCCTTGGGTTGATTGTACTTGGGACAGGAAGTCATCGTAGCTTTTTAAAAAGCTACGAGTCTGTGAATTGTAACTGGGAGGAGAATTAAAGTATGAATCTAAACAAAAAACAAAGAAACTTTAAAGTGCCCCTAGGAGAAAGGGGATTTGGGTCAGTGTGAGACACTTTTGGTGGGGAACTGCCTTATACATGTTGTTGTGCTCAAATGTTTATTTGGCACACACACACACACACAAAAAAAAAAATCTTCAGGAAGCTGGAATCCAAACTCCTCTTTCGTTAGATCAGTTTTAGCTTTTCTGAATTGATTCTCTACATAAGAACAAAAAAACAGGCTCCCAAAGTGTGGAATTACAAGCCACTGATGGCCAGTTTTGGTCTTTTTGGTCTACTGGAAACATTTATTTATATAAATTATTATTTATATTTATTTATATATATTTTTATATATATATTTTTTTTTTAAGAATAATTAAATACTTAGTCTGATTTGCCATCTTTAGCCTTTGTTGTTGTGAAAACATTCTTTTAGTGTCATGCTTTATTCTTGATGTCAATTGTTAAGTTACATTATTTTGAAGACCTCTCATATGACAGTACAGAATGTCACCACGTGGTGGCATCAGACAACAAATCCTATATGCTAAGTATAAATGCTCAGAGCTTGAGCTGACCATGGCTAGTTTTGGGAGATTATTAATAACGATACAAGAACTACTGGGAACAGTAGAATAACTAGGTCCAGTGGGATCCAGGTCCCACTTTGTGAGGCCTAATTTCCATTATGCAGTGTTTAGTTACCATTAGGGTTTTTTTTTTTTTTTTTCCTTCTGGTGTTTTAGCAGGCTAAGACTTGATGAGTTTTCTGTGAACCTAGTTAATGTGACACTTTAGAGCACCTGCATTTATAATACAGCAAACAACGTGTAAAAGATTTTGGCAGCCTGTAGAGAGCACATGGCTTTGTATTGCCTGCATTCTCTGATACCTTGTGATATCTGGAATTTCGCAAAAATATGATTTTGGGAAGGAGATAATGTATTGCTTTAGTGGCTGATGATTTCTGTCTAAAGTAATATTCAGTAAGGAGATGGAGTTGTTTAATGATGAACTAGGCAGAGTGGCAGTATAGTTTGAATATTAAAGGCAACAGAATATTTTTCTGAGGGAGAATTCAAAACTCTTGAGTTTGACATCACTTGTTAGAATTACTAGGACCTAATACACATATCCTTAGTACATGGGGCTGTTTTCTTTTGAGGTGCTTAACAACGAAAACACAGGAGAATATGTTATGAATTTGTACTAATTAATACGACCTAGTATACATTTGGCTAACACCTGAGACTATTTCTTTGTGAGCTGCTTAACAAGGAAGACACGTGGGACTATGTCTTACTTCATACTATTTGTGTTTTTAGAGTCTGATCAGTCTCAAGAGCGAGCAAGTAGCAAGGAGGATGAAGAGGACAGCAAGGAGGAGGAAGAAGAGAAGGAAGATGATGCTGAAGAGCTGAGTTTCGTAATGGGAAGAGGATGAGGCCTTTCAGGGACAGCTGGAAACACCGTTCATTGCTTTATATTCAGGAGCATGAAAGCCTGTCATCTCAGCCAAGCAGAACCCATTGGCGTATGTTATACCTGCTTAGTGGTGGATGGTCTTCACACCACCAGTCCAAGAGCTATTGATAGAGAAATGCCAAATAAGAGATCTTTTTCTTCACTGCTTGTGTAACTGCTGTGCAGTCTGCTCAAAGTTTGCTCTAAAGAGTCAGCCCTAATTGCAACCCTAGAATTCTTCCTGACATGGCCTAGAGTGTGTTTTTTTTCTGTCTGAAACATCAAACGTACCCGTTACCATTTAAGGAAAATACTACTGTGAGGACTGTGTATTCTACTGATGTCCAAGTTGGTGGCAGTGGGATACCTGAATCTAAGGGAAGTGTTTAGCCTAAAGTAGAAAAGTGATCTGCAGCCAGACTTCCCTACACTGTGAGTGTTCTGAATTTGGGGTTTTGTATGGGATTGTCTCTAACCCAAAGAAATCAGTTTATGTTGCTAGACATTTTTAAGCAGCATCCCTTTTTTATTGCTAAGACTATCCCTACTACCTTTCTTCTTTTTTTTTTTTTTTTTTTAATGAATAAAGGGGATGTATTGGATTGTTCTGTCTGCTTTTATTTGAATAGGATTTTGGTAAAATGAGGATCTGCTTGCAGTGTTGGAGAATGAACAGAAAGACCAAATGATGTGACATTATGAAAATGTGTTAGAAGCTGCATTTTGAATGTTTTTGGCTTTGGAATTAGAACAGTATTATAAAGTTCTATGAAAAGTTACATCCTCCAAACCTCCAGATCTTATGGTAGACCCAGAACGGCAGGATTTTGCTAGTGTCCAACTACAAGTAATGACACTTAGCTTTACCTCTGCTTGAGCTCTCTGTTCTGAACTTTGGGTTACCTGCTTGACACCATAGCATACATATTTGTGTGTGTGTATATGTGTGTATATATATATATATACACACACACAGACACACGCCTTTGTTGGTGCTTAAATGAAATATTCAGTTGTGGTTTCATTTTTAACTGAGGTTGTTGTCTCCAGTGTATTTCTGAATGAGAAGTGCCTGTCATCTTTCAGACATGCTGAGGTCCTGGGATCAACATCCAGAACATGGTGCCGCTTGTTTTCAAGCCTTCGGTACTGCCGAATTATCTAAAGCAAAAAACAAGAAAAGAGGAAATCGGGCATCTTGTTTGAGCTGGCTTTATGAACAGCTTCTCTGTGGTATTATCATGGCAGTGGAAAAGCAGATGTGATAAAGTGCAAGTAACATTTGTGTTTAGTTTTCCTGTGCAGTCCCAAAGATTTTGCACTTTTCTGAGCTGTGAGGTCCATTTTTCTCCCCAGGAGCATAAATCTGCGTAGAATTGCTTTGCATTTAACCTCAGAATAAGTTGTGATAGTGTTTCATTCTCTAGGACTTCTAGTCTGAGAGAAGACTGAAGATGCAGAATGAATGTCCTGCAGTGGCTGGTATTTTCCATGAGGAGAGATAAGTTACGAAATCTACTTCACTTGAATCCCTCTTAGGGTAGGTAAACCCTGTGGATACTTACATGGAATAGGGTCAGTGATAAAAATATGATGATGTTTCTTGGCTTCCATGAATGCAAAGGAAGGGAGTCTCAAAAAATAAACCAACATTGCTCAAGTCCAACATGGACTTGAATTGGTCGTGGTGAACTGAAGGAATTCAGGCTGTGCCGCCTCATCCTGCCTCCGTAGGGCTCCATCATTACCCATGCTGAATTATTCATGCGTGCCTGTTCTGGGAATGCTGAGCTTGTTTGTGAGATCCATAAAAAGCAAAGGGAATGTGTTGCTGAAGGTGGTGTCAGGCTGGCTGACAGTCTTCTTTGCAGGGTGGCTGGAAGTGGCAGTAGAAGCTGCATTTGGCTTGTGTTGCGATGGATTCTCAAAAATACTATGCTGTGTTGTGGTAGTTTCAGTGTCTACGTCTTCCAGAGTACAAAGACACTTCCTAGTGAGCAGCTTGAAGGGGCGTTTCTTCATAAAGAATAAATACAAGTGCTCCGTGCCCTCAAAATGGGGATAGCTGCGTCGGTGGTGCACAGAAAGGGAAGTGCTCCTGCCAGTAGTAGAACTAGGAAGAATTCTACAACTTCTGCTCCAAATATAGCAGCAGAAAGGGAGTAATAAAGGATTTAAATAGCCAGGAATCGTGACCTGTTTAAGCTCAGTTCTCGCTCTGGATCCTTCCCTACAGGAGTCCCTCTCCTTCCCCTGGAGGAGGGGGCTGATCTTCAGGGACAGGTTTGCAGCTGCTCCATTTCCACGTGCGCTCATTCGCCCGCGAGCCCCATGGGAGGAGAGGTATTTGCCATCTCAGAGGTTCAAGACACACTTAGGATAGCAAGTGCATTTGTCTCTTCATCAGATAAGCTTTTAGGGATTGTTTTCCTCTATTTATTCGCCCTTCCCAAACAGGAATGGAATGCAGGAGGAGGGTTTTGCAGTAAAGCTGCCCTGCAGCGTTTTCTCTGGTGCGCAGGGAAGGAAGGAACTCCATCCTCCTCCCCACAGCCTATTGCTCTTTTGATGGGTTTATACAGGATTTCCTGCTGAGTCAATAACGCAAGGACACAGGGAGCCGGCAGCCTGGCTGCTGCCAGCAGCCAGAGTCACCGTGTTTGTGCTTCAGCCAAAGGAGTCGGAGCCGCCGCAGCCCACTGGGCTTATGTAAGTGATGCCTCCCTGGTCTGTGTGTGCGTGTGTGTGTGTGTATGGAATTCATAAGCGAATAAAAGCACATTTCGATCTCGCTCAGCTTTTCTGTGGGAAGAATGGGAGATGCAAGGTCCACACTGGGATAACAGTTTTACTAGAGTGTATTTTTTTTTATTTGTATTATTTTGTACTTTATTCATTTTTTCATTACTGTTTTTATTATTTTACTCCAGCTGCCGGGCGGCTCCGCGGCATCGGGAGGGGGCGTGGCCTCGACGCCCTTAGCTCCGCCCGCCGCCGCCACCGCCCAATGGGCGCGCGGTGGTGACGTGTGGCGGGCGGCCCCGCATTTCCTGCGGGTCACGTGGCGGGCGGGCGGCGTTGCCGTGGCAGCGGCGGAGGCGGCGGCCGCTCGCGGGGCGCCCAGCGAGGCCGGCGGCGGCGCGGGAGCCGGCGCGGTGAGACTGGGCCCGGCCGGCCCTGAAGGGGGAGGCAGTAAGGCAGGCAGGGAGGCGCTGCCCTCGCCCCCGTAGAGGGTCCCCTGCCCCGGTGCTGCCCCCGTGGAGGGTCCCTTGCCCCGATGGTGCGGGCCGGGGCTCGCATCCTGCCCGCAGGGCGGGGCTGCCCTGCGAGCAAGATGCCGTGTGGGGGGGTCCCGTCCTGCGGGGGCTGCCCTGCCTGAGGCCTCCTGTTTGCGGGGGCCCAGGAGGGTCTAAGCTGGGGGGGCTCCTCCTGTCTGGGGAGGGGACCTCGCCGCGCTGCTGGGAGAGGCTCTTCCCCGGGCCCACGGGAAGGGCTCTTTGCCCAAGGGACTCCTGGAGGAGCACCAGGAGACTCCTGGCTGGCGAGCGGCTGGGGTCTGGTGAGCTGGGGTCCATGTCGTGCCCATGGGTGGGCGCAGGCAGGAAGAGACCCTACTGGGGGATCCCTTGGGAACGGGGAGCGGAGGGGATCTGCATCATGCTGGGTCAATGGAGGAGAGCGGGAAGGAAGCCCTGCTGAAGGGTGTGCGACCTGGTTTGGGGAAGGGGCTGTGGGCAGCAGGGTATCAGGTGGGATTCGAGCTGCTGGTGGCCGGGACTCGGGCGATGTTTGCCCCAGGACCGAACGGCGCCTCCCATAGGCTGCAATCCTGGCTTGGACAGCGCTTTGTGGTCCGAGGCACCTGGGGATGGGAGTGGGATACGTTTGCTCCCCTACCTGCTGCAAGGAAGTCCCTGCACGTGCATCTGCCCAGGGCCAGCGGCTGTGCAGCAGAGTCTGTCCCCTCGGCACTCGCTGCTGCTGTGCCCGGTGCTGGGCAGGCTGGCAGGGTCCCTGCTGGGGCAGCCCCCGCAGAGCCCTCCATCCTCCCTGGGATGAAGTGGGGCCAAACACGCTGGTGGTGCAGCAGAAGAGAGCAGAGATGCAGCAGGGATAAACAGCCAGGACTGTTAGGCCTGGAAGAGCTCTCCTGGGGAAGCCCTGATCTTAACAGCCCTGTGCTGATGCTGTTCTCTAAAGCTCTTCAGGAAAGTTCATGTTTCTATTAGAGGCAGTGTCCTGGACTCTAAAACTGCAAGTCAGGAGCACGAAATCCCTGGAATAACGCTGCCTGACGCAGGCATTTGGCTTAGGAGTGCTTCTGCAGTTAGAGCTGCTTAAGGTAACTGTGCATATAAAACCTTTCCTTGGTTGTGTGTTTCAGCCCTTGGAGCTCTTTCACCCCGTCCCTCCATGCCTGTAGTCACCAAGGTGAGTCTGTCGCTCGCTGTTGCTTGTTGGGACTAAATTTGCATTTACAGATTTTATGCTGAAGTTCTGTTTGCCTCTTTGGGAACATCCCTCGAGCTGCTCCAGGGTGAAAGTTCATCCTTGTGGTATTTCTGGGTTATTTTCCAAAGGAAACAAGCAGATGTGATTGGGTGTGCTTGCTCTCCCTTTGGAGCTTCTGAACCCATTTGACTTTTCAGTGGAATTTGTCCAGGCATTGATGTTTCAAAAATGTTAAGTTCCTACGCGTTTTGGGAAAATAAATGGCAGGGTAGAGGGCCTTAGTGTCCTAACCAAGGACAAAGTTAGTAAGTTCACCCCAGAGTAGGCACTGAAGAATCTGCACAGGATGTTGTCATAGGAAACACAGCTCACAGAGTCCTTCTGCTCCATTCCCTGCTGCAGGCCTGGGAGTGTGTGCATGCGTGTGTGTGTGTATATATATATATATGCATACTATTTTAAGCTTTGAAAAATTGGCAGTTCTTGCCTTTTCTGGAAATGCAGAGCACACAGGGAGTTTTCCTTGTGTTACTGTGTTCTGTTTTGTACCGTTGTGATCCTTGGCATGTTTTTATAAACAACCTTTTGTCTTTTACACTTATAAACAAATGTGTATTTTTTTTTTTTTTTTTCCCCTCCAACTAATATGAGAACTCTTTAGTTCCTCAGCAGCTCAGGAGCCACAGTGGGCCTCTCACCCCCTGCCCTCAGCAGCCAGCCTCAGAAACAAGCCACGTCTGGCCATTTTCTGAGCAGAGAAGCTCCCAGAAACAGATTTCACTCACTCTCAACATGCAAGAAGCAGTGCGAAGATCAGAAAGTTCATCCCATCATGTCAGGGTTTTGCTAATGCCACAGCTAAGTCAGGCTTGAACGCTTAACTGCTGCTGGACTATTCTGTTTATTTGCTTGCTCACTGATATGCAGATGGCTTCTAGAAAACACCTGAGTGCGGCAGGGCCTGTAGTGTCCCCTTATCAAAAGTTATCTAGAGGAGCTCTCTTGTGCTCTCACCCTTCTGTCTGAGGGAGGTAAAATCTGAAAGTTCATGTAAGAGCAGTGCTCAGGATGGACAAAATCTTCCAGGCTGGGATGCTTGCCTTTATTTGCGGCTGCAGTCATGCCTAGAACAGCCTTGTTCCTTTTTTAAAGTAGCATTTGGAGTTGTGGGCAGCCGGTGCCCTTTTATCCTTGCCACTTCCTCAAACCTCACAGCCAGCGTTGCTTAATTACTTGTTGTCTCTGTCACCATATGGCCTACGTGTGTGCAGAGCTGGCTGGAGCAATGGGATTACAGGCAGGGTTGGAGCTTGTGCCAAAAGAGCAGCAAGGCGCTTGTGCCCTCCGAGTGTGATGCTGAGACTAATTAGCACAACCCTGCACGTGAGTCTCTGCACACAGCTCTGCCTTCTCGGAGCTGGGAAGTGTTTCTAGCCCTAAGTGTTCTGTGTGGTGTGACTCTGACATTGCCACTGCCGGGGAGGTCAGCAATGGACCTGAGGATACAAGGGCTAATCGGGAAAATAAACGTTTTTCAGCAGATGGGAAATCAGACTGACAGTTCCGGATGTTTGTCAGAGCTGACAAATTCTTGCTCAAAATATAATCTTAATTCTGTTCTCTGTCTATGGGCAACACTGAGATAAAGGGAGTCCTTCAGGCAAACTCATGACTAAGCTGTGGTGCAAGGAGAGGCTTGGTTTGGGGCTGGAACTTGTCTGTGCTGATAGCTATGGCATTAATCACCTGATAGAATCTTGCTGCTTTCTCATATCTTCAGTGTAGCCCCCTGAGTCTGAGCACAATGGAACTCCATGGAATGAAGATTGCTTTTTGCCTTGGAATTGTTTCTCTTTCCCTGTGCTAAGAGGCGCTAATGGAAGCAATGGAACACGATTAGTGGTCAGATGGGGCTGATAAGTGGAGTGTGGGTGTGAGTGTTTTAAGAAATTTAACTTTCCACAGCAGCAGCTCAGCAAATGTGTTTGTTAACCCTATGCAGCATTCAGCTGTGTGACTGTTTCCAGTGTTGGGGTAGAGCTGTGCCCATCTGAACTCTGTGATGAGTTCTCGTGGTCATTTTTAGTAATTGCAGACAGTCCCTTGCCTGTTTTGTACGTGTCTCAAATCAATATGATTTGGTGCACCTGTTATCTGCTGACTGAGGGTAACGTTTTTAAATGTAGCTGTTTTTTTTTCTTTTTTTCTTTTTTTTTTTTCCTATACTATCCTTTCACTAGACCAGTTCTCCAGTTTCTTGTATCCTGGTAGCTGATATTTGTTCTTTTTGTTACCTCTTGTTTTATTTCCATAGCATTCCCGTCATCATGAGTTCTGAATTAAATGTTCCAGTGGATCCTTCCACTCCTGCTTGTTGCTCCGAACCTGGCACAAAAGGCATGGATTATCGGGACTGGGTCCGACGCAGCTACCTGGAATTGGTCACATCAAATCACCACTCTGTTCAGGCCCTTTCATGGAGAAAACTCTACCTTAGCCGAGCCAAACTCAAAGCTTCCAGCAGAACCTCTGCTCTCCTCTCCGGATTTGCCATGGTAGGTTTATTTCACAGAGGGGAGAAAAAAAAAAAAAATCTTTTTGGATTGTGAAAGTTTGGGCTTTGCAAAAATCATCTATTAACCAGCGTTGTTTCCTTCCTGTGAAGGAGGAAGATGTACTGTTATTTTCTGAAGAGGTAGGAGGCGTCTGTCTGTGGGTTTCTATTTGGCTGCTGTTGAAAAGTTTGAGGTCGTCCCTCTCAAAGCAGGATGAGTAATGAGCTGCCTAACAGTCAGCCCACGCACTCCCAAATCAGCCCTGTAAAACACTGTTCCTTACCTGCCAGTGGTCCTGAGTGCTGCATCTGTATTGCTAAACAAATAGGACCTGGGCTCTCCCTTGGCCACGAGGCCACGTGACACTGCCTTCACGTGAGGTTGCAGTTGCTTATGGAGCAACCCTGCACTCCGTGGTTGCTGTAGTTCAGAATATTACTTTACTTCCTGTGTGTGTGTTTGTGGGTTGCAGTGCCTTGAAATAATATGGAGCCTTGACTGAAGTTTGCCAGAGAGGAGTCTGTGCAGTGCGAGCCACGAGATCATGTTATATGACGGGGTGAATTATCGGGGCCTATGCGAGAGGGTCTGCATGCTCAGGCACCAGGCTCGGTATTGAGAGGATTGTGTACCTGCAAGGGAGCCAAAGCTGGTATATTTTTATCAGTGCTGCCTATCGGAAATAATCCCTCGTAGTTGCTTTCCTTGGGTGCAGCACTTGGGTATTATCTGGAAGCCATTTGCATAGCTCAGAACCATGTCAGGGAGCAAGCAAATAAACAGAACAGACCAGCAGCAGGCAAGTGTTCGAGCCTGGCTTAGCTGGTGTTAGCAAAACCCTGACATGCTGTAATGGGATGAGCTTTCTGATCTTCCCACTACTTCTTGCATGTTGAGAGTAAGAATTGAAATCTGTTTCAGGGAGACTTTCTGGTCAGGAAACAGCCGTGTTTTTTTTTTTTTTTTTTTTCTGAAACTGGCTGCTGAGCACATGCTTGCAGAGGGCAGGATGTGAGAGGGGTTATAGGGTTCTATTCTGAAGTTCAGGAGCCCTGGGTGGGAGAGGGCAATCTTCGGAACTTTTCAGGTGACTTGCATTGTTTTATTTCAGCTCTTTTGTCCTTGTTCTCTCCCCACTTCCGAGAACATAAGTTGTCTATGATATTATGGTGGTGAAACCTCTTTTGGGTGACAGGCATGTTTTTTGGGGACAGAAGTTGCAAAACTGTGAGCAGGGAGTTAAATTGTGACAGTCTGCCTGGGAGAAAGGGTGTTTGGTTCCTTTGTGATTTCTCTTTCCTCGCTGACTACATGCATAAGATGCTTGAAAAAGAGTTCATGTAACATATATTGGTATGTGATCAAATTTTATGTGCCAAAACAGGCAGAAGGGAGCTTCTCATTTTAAAAAGATGGAGTAACCTCCTGAAGTGTTTTTTGTTTGTTTGTTTGTTTTAAGATTTGCAAGCTGGCTTATTCTAAAAAGCAGTGCCTATATGTGCCCCTAGGTTACTTGAGTTCTGTGCTAATTAACTGTGGTTGTCCTCATTTAGCATGAATATAGAGAGGATTCTATAGTGTTGTGAGCCATGCTACACCTAGGCAGACTGATAGGCGTTGTTGGCTGGCATCCCTGGCATGACACAGAAAGCTCGGAGCTTGCCCGCCTTGCAGGGCTCAAACACGTGTCTGGAAACAAAGCATTTGTCCTCAACACGCAGAACAGAAAGTGCTGAATATTTTTTCAGCAGAAGTAGAAACTAAACCATGTAACTTCTATTTATGACATGTGTAGCTATCTGCTTTTACTTCACATTACTTGATCAGTTGTTGAAGGATTCCTTGACCACTCTATTTTTCATTCTCCAGGGCTGGATTCCAGGGCCAGTGCCGGAGACTGCTGCCCGTTTCCTTTTACACTGTTGAAAAATCAAATAAAATAACCATATAGGTGCAAATGACGTTGATGTTAGATCACCAACTTAACATATTAAGTACATTTGAAATTGGGAATCCTCAGAAATGAAAATATTGCAATGCTGGCATTTTGCTTATTAACAAGCTTTCCCCAGCTGATCATATCAGGCTTTCCAGTAAAAGGTGATCTATTTATCCTTTGCTACCCTTATCTTTTTTTCTTGTTTGTTTTTCCTTCATTGGTACTTTGACAGACAGGTATTTAGTAAGCAGTTATTTACTTCGTTCTAATAAGAGCATGTATTTAGCTATTGATAAAAGTAGAGCTGCTATTTGGAGTTAAATAGTTTCCCTGAAGTCTTATGCGCATTTAACTATGTCAACAAATGTCATACAGGGCTTGGCTAGAGTTTTATTTATCTCCCTGCCAATGTGTTTTCTTCAAGCCAGTTCCATATTGGCTGAACATTATTACTAGCTGATGGCTATTTAATCAACAGGCAGTGGCTTTGATCCAGCTCCTTCTGGACAGGCTGTAGAATAATTCAAACCTTCCTCATTACTTGATTCTCTCTTTGGTATTTCTGGCAGGGAGATGGGCAGACCAGAAGGCTGTGGTTGCATTCTAGGTCTGTTTGGAGGTGGGTAACTTGTTGTGGATACTGGATTTGCCCTAGGAAGACTAGGTAGATGAAGGAGGTAAGTTGCTAAGACTCTTAGTTTAGTATTTTTCAGAAATATTAAATCAGAGGCAGCTTCTTAAACCTTAATCATTTTCCTGGTAAGGATAAGAGCTATTACTGCTTGCCAGCCTTCTCAACATTTCTACAAATGCTACAGGATAGGTATGTTTGATATTTAAAAAGAAAAAATCTGGATCCAGAAAAAATATGGATCTACTGGACTGGTATTTATTACAGGCTGCCAAGCCATCTGTGTGAATGTAATATTTTATCTTAAGCCATTTGTCATCCTCTTGCCTGATATTATCAATCCTGGTCTAAATTTCTCAAGATGAGCATCATCTTTGTTGTGGACAATCTGGGGATTGTTCTGATCTGCAGGAGAAAAAAAAAAAAAAAAAAAAAAAAAAGTAATTGCATGTAATTTAATTTCAGTTTAATTCTAAACTGTTCTCAGCACATGGTCCATTAGCAAACCTGTGAGTGTTGAATTTAACAGTGCAATTCTCCAACTTAAAATTTAATCTGTGATGAAATACTCTGCTGCTCAGCAGAGTGCTTTAGTGCCTTGCAAAGTCAAGCCCTTGATATCTTGGCTTCTGGAAGGAGGTTAAAATAAAAGGGGCTGTTATCACAGAAGAGTGTAATAGTATCAAACATGACATTAATAATAGTTTTACAGGCTAAGCATCATATTTAATGATTTTTAAATGGGTTATGTCAGCTTGTCCTCTTTCTTTTATCCCGGTCAGAGAATGACATGATATGTCACAGGGTAAAGCAGTAAGAGCTCGCTCACCTTTCCAGTACCTGCTTTGGTTAAATGAACTGTTTTTCTGCCTTGCTCCCCTATCTGGATTGTTGATGGTTTTCCCCAAAATGCCTCTTCCTGAGCCATCAGTCAGCGTTAAAGATTCATCACATTGCACAGCTGAAGCTAGCCCTAGG
The DNA here is from genome assembly GCA_035222435.1 of Microcambeva ribeirae. Lineage (NCBI taxonomy): Eukaryota > Metazoa > Chordata > Actinopteri > Siluriformes > Trichomycteridae > Microcambeva > Microcambeva ribeirae. Next base: position 21,705 of record JAYECN011196363.1, read on the forward strand.
GAACAGGTTAGTCTGGGAGGAAACATCCAATTAGCTGAAAACTGCGGCTCACACGAAGGATAACAAGCAGAAATTGGTACGTTGACATCGGCCAGGCTTTCAGCTTTAATATAAAGCTATAAATTGTGTATGTAGGTACAATGCCTCTTCAGTTTGCTAAATGCCAGGTCTTTGGGTGTTACAGCACCCAGTACTGCACAGTGCAGCTATAGTTTTTGCCATTTGATACAGTGTGGGTGGCAGTCACTGCACTCTGCAAACATATTGTACAGAACAGGGCAGCAGAGAGTCTGATCTCCTTGAATTAACACATGGGGAACTGCAAAGCACAGTCCGCTTATACTTTTGGTGTCTCTAATATCCTAAAGAGCTGATGTAGTTGTAAAATCTAGGCATGCAGAGACTGACTGTTTGCCACCCAAGTTTTAAGTATTCGTTGCTAATAGACCTGTCCAGGCTTGACTGTGATACCCTCATCACCCCCAGGCTGCTGATGCTTGCAAAGTAAGCATGGATAAGGCAGTAGCTGTGCCAGCACAGGCACTGCTTCCATTCCCTCCTAAACATCTTCAGAGGCACCAACAGTGAGAGCACGAGTGCATCCTGCATTCTTCACTGCCTAAATAACATCACCAAACAATGCCAGACTGAACAACACAAATGATTTTTCAGAGACTGAAGTGGTTGTACAGCACTAGTCTTCTATGAGGGCTGGATAAAGAAATGATGTGTCTATTCTGCAAAATCCATCTCTGCCTCCCAGAATCAAGCTCTCTGTTCTGGCTTTAATTTCTCATGATGGTCTTCAGAGGAGCTGCCCTGAGACAGGTATACAAACAGAAGCTTCACCTTTTCCTGCAGCAGGCTTTGCTGCATTAGAACAGCAAGTTGCCTGGGATTGCCAGAGGTTTTGCTTATTGACAAGCTTTATTTTACTGTCTGTGCAAATGGCTAAGGGCAGCTGCACACCCGAGCAAAGCACTAAAGAGTTAGTAGAGGGGAATATCTGAGGTTCTTGTCAACTGTATTTGTAGCTTCTCTTAGTAGAGGGTTTTGGCGGTCCTTTTGGTGGGGACACCTCACAGCCTAGCCCACGAAGCCCTTTTGTTGGCTATTTTACTCCACAAATAGGTTAAATAATTTTTCAAATTCTTATACTCAGTTACAAACCTATACAAGGTCTCCTTGCTCTCTTATTCTCTGTATTAAGTTTACTTGATTTAAAAAGAAAAAATCCACGCTCTGCATACAAACTAAATAACTTTAGTGATTTACTGATACAAGTCTATTTTCTGGAAACAAAAGCTATTTAGTGGAGTTGTTGAACACACCCATAAAACAGTAACTGTCCACTTCTGTTGAGTATATCAGTAAGGTATTAGATCTCAAGGGAAAAATTTGAGGATATAAATAACTTGTTTCTGGATATATTTGTAATAAAAAGAACTTAAGATGTTCCAAGAATAGAAGGCAACTATCTTAACCATTGAATAACTTTAGCTATAAACTCTTGCATGTTTCCCATGGGAGGTAGTGTAATCTTTCTGGGAGCTGGCCAGAAGCACTGCTGCTTTTGCTTTTCTTTCTGCTCAAGCTGAGTTTCTTTATACATAAGTTGAAACTTCCTGCGCTGCCATCGCTAGCGGTGAGCGGAAGAGGAAGGAGTGATGGGCGGGAGGGCTCGCAGGCTGTCAGCTGCCTCCACGCTGCACTTGTTGCTTAATGGGTTCCTTCTGTTGTGTGTATGGTTTGATGCAGTTCATATGGCTCATGGTTGCAAGGAGAGAGCTGTTATTGCATAAAATTGCAGTGCAGAAATATGCTCATCACCCTTGAGAAAGGTCAGGCTGGAGACTGTGTGAACATCTTCACAGGAAACGAGAATGATCTATTTAGGCTGCGACTCTGAAGGCATTTAAGTATGTACTTAACCTTAGGTGGTGCTTCTGAGTAAAGATGTTTTCCTGGATGCATGCCTTGCAAGGAGAAAAACAGGAAAACTAGCAGCTGTTGACAGTTTTTTTTTCTTTTGTTGCTTTTTCCCCCAGGTTGCCATGGTGGAGGTGCAGCTGGAAATGCAGTACAAGTACCCCCAGATGCTGCTGATCGCTTTCAGCGCCTGCACGACTGTGCTAGTGGCAGTTCATCTCTTTGCCCTGCTCATCAGCACCTGCATCCTGCCCAACGTGGAAGCGGTGAGCAACATCCACAACCTGAACTCCATCAGCGAATCCCCACATGAGCGCATGCACCCCTACATAGAGCTGGCGTGGGGCTTTTCCACGGTCTTGGGAATCCTCCTTTTCCTTGCGGAGGTTGTGCTTCTGTGCTGGATCAAATTTCTGCCTGTGGACTCCATCATGAAGAATGACACCACAACCATCCAGAAGCCCAGTGGCCACGCGGGTTGGCAGGCAGCCCTGGTCTCCACCATCATCATGGTCCCTGTGGGGCTGATCTTCGTTGTCTTCACCATCCACTTCTACCGGTCTTTGGTGCGGCACAAAACAGAGCGTCACAACCGGGAGATCGAAGAGCTTCACAAACTCAAAGTGCAGTTAGATGGGCATGACCGGAGCATGCAGGTAGTGTGACAGAGAGGCAGGGAGCTGCTGCCACCAAATCCACCTAGCTGAGGCTGAGAGCAAAATACCTGTTTTACTAGTTGGCGAGACATGCCAGTGATGGACTGTTTTGAGGCTTAAATATCTAAATGCTAATTGCCATATGTAGCTGTGGGTCCTAGTGCTGTTTCAAATGCTGTGTTCTCTGGCCTGTTTCTGGTCCTACACACTTCTATATTTAAATAGACACTGCCATGGAGTTAAAGGCCAAAACTTGATCTACCTTACCATTGGTCCAAGCAGCCAAATAACTATTTTTTACAAATGCAGCATTCTCTTGTCAAGTGTAAAATTGCATCAAGTGTGTGTGTGTAGGACCTGTCTTTTGTGTCAGACCTCCCTGGCTGTCAGTGCAGCAGCACTTAACTGGGAGCTTGTTTCTAAAGCTGAGCTGGCTAATGATGGTATCTGCAGTCGAATTGAGAATATCCAAGAAAGCACAACAGAAGCTGTGAGTGTTCACCACCTTTATTCCATAACGAGTGTTCCAGAAATAGGAAACCAGAGAGAAATCAGCCTTAGCTTTTATTTTATTGCTATTCCTATCTCTCTCTCTCTCTCTCTCTATCTATCTATATATATATATATATGTATATATATATATGTATATATATATATATATATATGGGGAGGTAGAATTTCAGATACAGGAGGCTGGGAAGTTCTGTCTTGCTTGCTTCAACAGCATCTGTCACCATAGATTGAATGAATGCCAAGATCCTGTGATCTTTCCAATACAAGGCAAGAGCCCAGGGAAGGCTTACAGGTGTTTTAACAAGGACATTCTTAGTACAGTGGCAAGGAATTTAATGAGACATCAAACTTTGAAGGACTAGAAAAGCAAGTTTCAAAGAAGTAAGGAGTAATAGAGTATAGCATACTGTGGAAATCTGTTGCTGTGTTGTCTTCATCTATGTACAGTTGCAACGTCTCTTGCTAGTCTGGTTTGCTGGAAAGGACAAGTCCCAACTCTGCATATTTCACCAGTTTTGATTGTCAGTTGTAGCATTAGCCCACAGAAAAACGAACATTTCCTTCTCCCCTACCAAAGCAAACAGCTCTGTAATGATGAGTCTGGTGGAGCGGGATCCCTGTGGGAATGCTGTATGCCATCAAAGAGCTATCGTGTTTCATTGGAGCTGGCTTTATTTCAGCAGCAGAGAAAATGACCCTTGCATGGCTGTATTGCTTAGCAAGGAGAGTTTGTAAATTCTCCTAGTGCCCTTTTCAGTGAAAGCTTCTGTAAAAAATTATTTTATGATTTATTGTAACTTTATGGAGGGAAAAGTGTTTTGTAGCCAACAACTATTTTAAGGAAAGATAAGGCTTTCTGACACGTTGCACTGGAAGAAATGTTAGTACATTTCCTTGGCCCTGTTCTGCACTTGACCATCACAGGTTTACATTCTCTCATGCCTTACAGATTTCTGAAGTCATTAAGGATGTTTGTAATGTTCTGTTTAACCCTGGCTCTTTGGTCTACTGGGACTTGAGAAATCTAATGTCACTATATTACATGTCAGCTTCCCAGAGTGGAGGGAACATGTAAATCCCGGTGCAATGGGAGAGGCTATCTCTATATTTCTCTCTGAGGAGGGCCTTGGGAACCCAACTCTAATCTCGCTTGTTCACATGAAACTTTAATCCTTGCCGAAGAAGTTGCTTAAGCGCCGTGTCTGTGACTCTCATCTGTTGTTCTTTCCTCGCTTGGTATGTACCATATTGGCCAGTCTGCAGCAAAGAAATTAAGTTTTTATGTTCTAAATGCTTAGTCTCTACTGCTTGTGCTCATATGCGAAAAATGAGTGTCCTCCAAGAAGTGGCGGTGGTCATAAAATTCAACTGGTGTCCCCAGGAATCTGCCCTTTCTCCCTCCTGTCTCTTTTTTACCACAATAAAAATTAAAGGTTTATATAATAAAATCAGAGTTGAGTTTTCTGCCAAGTATTATATATGTAGGTTCCTTTACTGACAAAATTTCTGTTGTGAGACCAGATCCAGAACAAATAGGATAAATTTATAGTCTGTACTTTGCACTCCTCCGTCACATGAGTAGTAATAATAGGAGTACCTGTGTTTGATGTGGAGCCCAGGTTTGAAATCGGTTATAGAGAAAGTATTGAGCTGTTTTTCTAATTAAAAACAAGTTTCACAGTGCTGTGAAAACAACACAGCTCACTTCAGAACAGCCGAATTGTTCACTTAATTCGTTGCAGATATAATAAACTTCAGCAAATGGAGACACACAGCAGAAGCTGTGCTTTGATTTTTCTAGAATAACTTGGTAAGGCCCTGCTGGGATCGGATTCAAGGTAGTCTCAAGGCAGCAGGTCTGTGCCTGGAGAGGGATTGCCTTACTCCAGCGAGGAGCCTGAGATAGTTTCCCAGGGGTGGATACACTGAAAACAGCATAATCACCCTTTTTCCCCTGCTTTTGTTCACAGCTGTTTCTTTTGTCTCTCTGGGTGCAGTTCTCCTTTCCTTCGAAAGCCCGTGGGAGGATTTTTGCTCTTTGGCTCTGGCGTCAGGGATGTTTCTAGTCTACTCATCACCTTCTCCCTGTAATTCCTTTCACTCCTTCCTCTTCCACAAAAATAGCGCTGCCTTTTCTTGCCTCTGCTTCTTTCCCTTGATCTTGCTTGCTTTTTCGCTGCCGCTTGGGTCTGGGTTGCAGAAACATTGTCTGTGCTATCAGTAAGCGGCAGAAATGGGAATTAATCCATAAAAGTGCAGGACGCTGTGCTTGCCCAGACAGTTGTTCCTGTGCTGCAGTGTCGGAAAATCCCCTTCTGCTGCTGCTGCCCCGTGGCTGTCAGCAGGATGCCCGTCAGCAAAGCACGGAGATGCCTTTCTGTCTGCACCACTGCTCGTGTCCTGTCCGTGTTCACCCGCTGGTGCCTGGCCTTGAGTGTCCCAGGTACCTCCTTGCTGCAGGAGGTGACTCCTCTCCCCTGGTTAGCAGGAGCCAAGACGGAGCCTGGCAGCGGAGCTGACAGCACCCGGCAGCGCTATCGGATTCTCCCTTTGGCCGCGTGTAGCGGCTGCTCTTATTAGCCAGCTTCCTATTTTTAACGTAGCTCTGGGGCAGGCCCATCTCTCCCCGCCTGCCCCTGTTGAGTGGGTGGATATATGGCTCTTACGGGAGATCTTATCGCAGAGGAGGCGATGAAATAGATGCGACTTGAAATAGATGTGAGACGTGCCGAGCTGGGCCCAAGCCCCATGGGAGATGTTGTGCAAGAGCCCTGGGTGGAGCTGTGCCATAAGCACTCAAGTATGTGGAGGCCTTTATAGAAAGCTGGTGGATGCAGAGCTAAAACCCTTTGATTTCTCAACTCGAGGACTCAAGGCCAGGCAGCAGTTGCTGTTTGAAGCCCCTGCTGTGAGCAGGGCGAGCCAGCGTCGTGTTGCTTGCACTCGTGTTTCCTTTGAGAGATTTTGTGTCATGCTTTCTGTTCTTTCCCTTCCTATAAAAAGCAAACACCCCTCAAGCTTCCCTGCTTTTATAGCTTTATCTTCTTGTGCTTGTTTCTTCTGCCTTGAGACGGCTTCCTCGATAAACTCCCACCACCTCAAATGCGGATCCAGCACAACTGCGCCAGTGTGTTTCCCTTCTGATTATCTCCTCCCAGGCTCTCTCCTCCGTACCTTTTTTCTAAACAGGAAAGTGGTTTCAGTAATTATTTACTGATCGAGTTTGAAAAGCACTCCCATTCGTACTTACCTGCACATACAGTTCGTCACTCGCCTTCATCCTAGAGATGTTGATGATGGAGGATGAGTGGGATGTTGACTCAGTTAAGTGCTAGGAGAAAAAAAAAGAGCCGCTGTGTTTTAAACTTGGACTATTCTTCTTTTATGTACAAACAATATTTTATGTAGAATAATACCTGTATCTCGGTTGTTGTCTAGCTGTGTGAATGAAACTGGATAAACACGCAGAGTTTTACATTTCTGGCTACTTTTAAGACTGATTTTTTTGAAAGGCTGCTCAAGTCCTCCAGCAGCCTCTATTGGTTAACTCATGTCTTTGTTTTATTTCTTCTTTGTAGCTTTATCAGATGCCACCCTCCTCCTTTTAAAATATAGGAGGGGACAGCAGAGACCCTGAAATCCCATGTAATAAATGTGCCCCCTTTTCTTACCGATCAAAGCCAGGCAGTGTTAAGTGTTTTATGGCTGTAGGTGTGACTGTGCTGAATGGTTTTGCTGGAGCAACCACATTTATTAGAGGATCACATCTCCTCCATGGCACAACTTCATCTGTCAAAAGTGCAGACATTTGCTCTGAGCGGCTTCTGCTACAGTCGATACCTTGACTCTTAGGTACAAGCTCTGACTCCAACGTGGAGTTGGAGGTGCAAAGGGGAACGCGATACCCACCCAAGCTGCAGCCTGTCCCCCAGCTTCCTAAAATCAGCCTCTCACTACGGAGCTGGCAGCAGGGCTTGGAGATGACAAATGACCTGTCCGAGCTGTCTGCAGAAGTGTCTGCGCTGGCCCTCTGCAAGTGCTGCTCTTTGGTCCCAGAAGATATAGGTCACATACTGCGTTTATGATTAATCCTCACTGCTACAGCAGGAATCTTCAGCAAAGGATAATTACGTTAATTAGTTCTGTGCATTGTATCATCTGTGGAGAGACGCTTGCTTACCCTCCTCCTGTGGAGGACTGATCTCAAAGGGATCTATCTGAAGTGGGTGAGAAGATAGTGGTGTCCCAGCGGCACAGGGCAGCTCTAAAAGCAGCAAGACAGGACTGAGTATGGGTCAAAAAAGGTTAAAATCTGCTCCGAGACACGGGTTGAGTCAGTATCATGGGGTGTTTTACTCGGATCAGTTTAATGATCCCAAGTTTCTTGATTTCACTGAAGTATTTTAAAATTGACTCTTTGCTTTTTGCATTTGGTTCCAATATAGCTAATGAATACCACAGGTAATTTTTAATTTTGCCTGAGAACCACCCTTGCCCAGGAGAGTCTTCAAAGAAACAAATCTTTCCTTTTATCCTCTTATTTATTACATTTCTATTTGATTGACCTTACGTTTGTTATAACCCGATTCTTACACATACTTCAGAAATAAATGAAGTTGTAAAAGTTCTGTGCTTTATTTCTCAAATATCCTAACAAAATGCAGTTCCATCTTCCTCTGTTGATCATACTGGTCTTCCTTGAAATGAAAGAGCTATTCCCAGCAGTTCTTTACCCAGTTCCTCGTGCTTCCCTCCAGTGCTGAACTCTGCAGAGAGCTCTCTGAACGTGACACAGATTCGGCGATGCTCTATATGCTTGCGGTAGATCGCGTGTTTCCACCTGTAACGTGCGTCACCGTAAAGCACCACCAGGGACCTTCTAGGTAAGTGAATGGCAACAGTCACTTCTTTACTTGGAACAAGCCTTGGGGATGAAGTGCAGCTAATTCTCTGTTTGCTTGAATTTTCGCATGCTGACGTCTGTGCGAGACATACAAAGGGACTTAATTCCCCCTTTTCTTTACTGAAAACGGGAAATAATTGAATGCTGCCCTCTGAATCACAAGACATTGACAGCACGGTTTTTGAGAGCAGGTTTAAGCTAACCAGCCGCTCTCCCCAAAGCCACCAGTCATCAAAATGTGGGTCGATGGCAGAACCTCTTTCTGGCATGTAGTCCAGATTACATTGCTCAACAGGTAAGAAACCATCTAGCACAGAGTAGTACTTCATTTGCGCCACAATCTTTTTACTAAAACTTGGCAAACCAATGAAGCTACCAGCTTTCAGCCTCTGTTTCTTAAAGTTCACTTTGGGTCCATAGTCCTGTCGGAAAAGAAAAGGGGAAAAGACAGTGTTAAGGAAAATCTGGGACAAGTCTTTCCAGAGAGGTTGTGACCTCTGCAGGGATGATGGTCAAGGCTTTTAAAGTGTGCTGCTCCTCTCTTCCACTGGTGTGGTCACCGCTTTACAAAATGACTCAATCAAGTTGCATTAATCACTTTGGATTAGATTTATCATCTGTAAAGAAAGAATAATACTTGCCTCCCTCTGATATTGTATGGTTTTTAATGCCTGCACACGTACCAGCAGGTGCTATTCGCTGTAATTACAATAAAGACACTTTTGCAAGAAGATAATTCTAATTACAATTCTTGCAATTGATTTCAGGAAAGGTTTCCAAAAGAAAGCATTTAATAAAACATGTAAGTCTTTGGGCTTTTAACTGTGAAGACAGGCGTCCTTTTCCAGAGAACAATCACGTTTCTAAAATCAAACCTGCTTCTTTCGGCCAGACTGCGATGGTTTCCAGTCATCCTGATCCATGAGTCCAACTATCTCTGACTCTTCACCTTCACTAATGAACTCCTCTGCCAAAAACACTCCTGGAAACGGAAACGCCCAGCCAGCAAACTCCGAGTGCTCCTCTCCCACAGCTAGGCCTGTTGCTGGACAGTATGTGAAATTATCTTCTCCCTGTGGAAATAACGGTGGAGACAAAAAAAAAAAAAAAAAAAAAAAAAAAAAAAAAAACAACGAAAAAAGAGGTAGAGGATGGAATTTATGAAGATAATGTGTTTCTATGACTTATCTGTCCTTGCCGCCGTGATGTGGCAGGATGCTAACGGTGAGTACAAGACTTGGTGCTTTTGGGAACAACTCAACTACCCTTCCGCAGCTCTGGCACTCTGATGCCAATGGCTCATTTTCTTCTCCAGTAGTCTATTTATGCTGTGAAGATGGGAAAGGACAAATGAGCCTCGGTGTCACAGGCAGAAGATTAATGTCGGCTATTGCTCGGGGCCAGTGGAGCGATGCGGCTCCTCATACACCAAAAGGAGGTAAGTTAATAAAAAAATCACCAAGCCCACAAAGGTAAATGGAACTGAACCACTTTTTTTAGGAATAAACTGATGGCTCTTAAGGATGATGATTATTTGGCCCGGAGGCTGCTGCCGGCCCTGCTTCCCCCTGCAGACGAAGCCCTCGGGTCGCTTCTCCCCGCAGCCGCTCCCGGGGCGACGCTGGGCGCGCGGGGCCCCCCCAGCCCCGCCGCCCCTCAGGACAACATGGC